>LNAC01000273.1:530798-669421 GCA_002007465.1 Ailurus styani
TCACATCTAAGACCAGGGCTCCTTAGTCTGCCTGAAGGAATACAGAAGTACCAGGCTGGCATAGCTTCTATTTTATTAAATTTTTTTTTCTTGCCTGCAACCTGATTTCTTCTGGGTCTGACCTAATTCCTTTGATGCCTGGGGCTTGGAGGCCTGTGCTAATCTGCATCAGGGATGTGTGGAGAAAAGCGAGAGAACTGAGAGAAAAGTAAGCAAAGAAAGAATGGCACCTGGGCATAAGGACTCTTCAAAATCAAAATAAGCATTTTGAAAGCAGGACATTTCTGTTCTACCCCATCCTTTAAAGAGAAACCTGCATTTACGCCATGCCTCAAATACACATTTCCCCCTTCTTTCTGATTCTTTAAACGCTGTTATGACCAGGACAAAACAAGCAGTAGCAGAATGCTAATTGTTAGCATCATACAATAAATTCCGATATAAGAAAAATACCTGTTTATGAAAAAGAAGTCATGTCTAGAAGTCAGAGTGAAAGAAAATGTTTGCGCTGACTTTGATGGAGAGATTGCGCAATAGTCTAAGCTTTGTTAGTAAGCTCCGGAACGTGCTGATATTGAGAGCTCTTTAGACCTGTCCACTAACTTATTGCTCCTCTGGGTCTGTTCCCAGTTTCTCCTTCCCTCTGGGAAGCAGTTCTTCTTCCTGCTCAAATAAGCAGTCGACATCTTGTTGTCATTAATATCCCAAAAGCAGGGGTAAAGGAGCAGATTTTCAATGTGTCTTTGCTCACTTGATTTCGGATTACTACGAATCTTGGAGAAGTGGAAGGTGAAATTTATCCTTCTTTGGTAACAAATCACAATTTTTGTTTCTTTGAGATGCTAAGAAGTTGTGATTTTGTTTGCATGGATTTACCAAAAAAGTGTGTGCGGGGAGGGGGGTCGGCTTGTGTCCATATATGATTTGATTAGTTACTGTTCGCAAAGCCATTAGTACACCTGCTCCCACCAAAAGAGAAGTACTATTATCTAAAGCAGAAAAATGATCAATAACAGTAATTGATTTCAATATAGGAGCATGCCTTTGTTCAGGGATATTTTCACTTCACAGATGTTTAAAGTCACTTGGCACTCAGCCTTCAAACTTGTTATTCATTTGGCATCCAAATTCATGTCTCATAGCCATGTGACTATCTAATGTGCCATAAATAGAAACAAGACTCTGAATTTCAAAGCTAATACCCTTGGCCTCCCCTGGCTGCCTAACCTACGCAGCTTCTGTGTTTCAGGATATATTTGAAGATCCAAGATCCTTATTTTGGTGTATTGTTTAAAACCATGTATTCATCAGAGATTTAGAGCTGCTAATCAGCATAAATCTGTATACTTTTTGTGTTCCTCCCCAGGGTGATGGGTGTCATCTTTATAGTCTCCTTTTATTTCCACTTGTACCTCAGCAGTGGGTATACCAGTGAGCAGAATGACACTAGCCAGGTGCTTAGGAGGAAAGAAAAGGAAAAGGAGTTTAGAATGCTGATAACTCACAACCTGGAAAAATAACATAGCCATAGTTGATAATGAATAGAATATTTAAGTATCAGTTTAAGCCATTAGGAATGATCACTTGTGTGTGTGTGTGTGTGTATTTGTGTGTGTGTGTGTGTGTGTGTGTATTACTGATATATTTTAACATAAGCCCATGGAATCAGCATTTTTCACACTGACGAAAAATTTTTGCAGTTAAATCTGAACACTGTTCCTAACGGAGCTGGAAATGCCATTTCAAAACAGTGTTTTTGCCACATTATTTCCTATTCGAGTCAAAGAAATAGAAAGTCATAGAATGGTACAAGGCATTGCTACATTAGTTCCTTGGCCCCTTCCAATATAAACTAATGAACATCTGAGAGCAGAAAATCCAGCTATAATTCAGGACCCCAAACCATGCAATATAGTTTTTCTGTGGCAGAGCTATCTAAAATGATTTCATATTTAGTGGTTTATATTCTACAATTTTGTAGTTTGAATGTTGGGCAGATAAAAGATTAATTTGCCTTTGTAAAATTGCACACCCTCGGGGGTGGTTGTATTTTATGCACAGGTGAACAAGAATTTTTTTAGCAGCAAGTTACGGAGCTGACATTTTTAATGCTTTCTAATTTTTTTTTTTTTAAGCACAGGTCTAGCACATGAACAGCAGATTCCCATTTAAAACTGCTTGTTGAACTCATCTTTTGGTTGAATGTCATAATTTATGTGGGTCGTAAACCAACGTTAGGTGTAAATTTGTATGTATATACATACATAGGCTTCCCTTTTTATTATCAAGTATAGTAAAGAGATGATCTATTTCTACTTTTATTAATACATAGGACCCATTTCATAAAGGAACACTACCTATTGTGCTGAAATAAAAAAAATTAATAAGTGAACATATCATCATATAGTGCACCTAGGAGAGATTGCCTATTTTCTTGCTCTATTTTTGCAAAAATGAAGAATTACGATGAATATCAATTTTACAAGTTTTCTGATGACCAATGTGTGATGCTGAATCCCTCGAACAAGCTACATTGAATGCTTATCACAGTCATCAGAACAATTATAAACACAAAAGATGCATGTTGCCCCAAATGAGATCTGAACTCCCAATGAAAGGAAAACTGGGCCTCTTCCTTTTTCCTGTGCATGTCTTGGTTAACCACCTCATTGTCTATAACTAATAGATAAAAAAGTGAAGAGGTGATTCTGTAATCCAATATATAATGAAATAGAAACCCAATTGCTTGCATTTCTACTTGCTATGCTAACCCTTTTCTCAGATGATCTTGGCAGCTTTGCCTTCCTCTAATTTTGCTAACATTGCACAGATATAAAAGTACGCAGCCCCAACCCTCTGGCTCCTTCCCCTCCCTTCTTTTCCCCTTCCCGCTGTTTCATTACATTTTCTTATGTGCATACCATCAAGTCCTCTTGGACACATAATAAGATTTGTGCCAGACTATGTTTCTTGGCTTTAATGGTTAGTTAGCTTTCCAGAATACACATGCTGCTTTATACATGCTTTTATTACTGACATCATGAGAATGCATCTCTCCTATGTTTACAACTGGGTGTTCACCCTTAAATAAAAGCAATGAGATCAGGTTGTTTAAGAGAATCTTTGAAAAGCAGAATAAAAACAGCTGTTATCTGCTTGAACCATTTCATTTTCTTTCATGATCTGAATGATAATGATGTGTAGCGGTGGGCAGTCTCCAGCTCTCATTAAACACCACACATCAGAGCCTCTTTCAGGTTGGAATTGGGTCTCTGTCCCGGAGTTCCAACAGAATCGTTTCATCCTCACTTCTAACAGGTGTTGGTGTTTGCAGGAGGGGGTGACAGGAGGATAAAACACCTTTGCTTGTTCCCTACTGACCTCTGGATTCCGGAGCCTGGTTTTCATTGGCAACGTGGGTTTGAAAGTCAAGCCAGGTCCTTGCTGAAATCTCTCTCACCAGGAACAGATTACAAATATTTCCACATGTCAAACAAATGAACAATAGGGTGGTCCTTATTAATCAAAGCTCTCCTAAACCAAGTACAGATGGTAGCAATGAACTTCTCTTCCATGAAGATTTCTGGACACGGGAGGAAATCTATCTCGCAGGAACGCACATTTCTTCCAGTAACACCAGACAAGGAATAAGGAGCTTAAACCAAATGTAACCCAAACCAAAACACGACAAAACAATAATAAATAAATACGATTGTAAAAATCCCAGCCTTCTCAATGATCCAAACCGGAAGGTTGATCGAGCTTATTTCCATTCAACACGCCCTCGTCACAAGCTGTTTCTGAAGATTCTGCAGCATTTGCCTAGAGACTGACAAGCTTAAATTGGTTTTAACCTCTGGAGTCCCCTTTCATATCGCAGATGTTGCTGATTGGGGCGCAGAGTTCTGCTTTCCCCAAAGTCAGTGATTTTCAGGTTGTGGTGGCATCTACCGTGGAGAAGCGTAACTCTTCTCAGACAACAATGGCATTTGTTATTTTTAATTAACAGAAAAATATCGATAGGAGTAGTTGAAATTGCACTGTAGTCAAAACTTGAGAGTGAGGAGAGTCAGAGAATTCCATTCAAAGAACAGCCCAGAGACTGGACCCATGGCGGTGCCTCGCTGACCTGAGCCATATTACTAAAGCCTCTCGGGTAGCAGAAAACTGGGTTGGGGAATCTCCTGGGAACAAAGACTCCTTGGGACTTTCTGCGTAACCAGGTGTTACTATTTAGGAAGAGTATATTTCAGGTGTTTTTGCCAAATCGGTTCCACTTCTCTACTCAAGATTGGTGCTATTATGGTCCGGTGCAGTCCTTCGAGGTGAGGGATCAAAAGATGCTAAGGTGTCACTCAGTTCACGCCTTATCTCAAAACAGTGTTAAACCTAAATTGTATTTGAAAGGTGAAAATTCTATTGTGAAGCCCTTAACACACAGGGTCTGTGATTTCCACTGATAAAAAAAATTCCATGATGTGAGAACTACCAGAGGCCATTTCTCTCACTAGCCTTAATCTTTTATACTGCTGCTAAGAGTGTACTTCCTCTTGGTCTGTTCTCAGTAAAAGAGAGCAATATTCAAAATTGTTTAATGCATGGGTAAAGATTTTTTAAAGTCTCATCTCAAACTTTTTCAACATAATTACAGTAGAGATGGAACATTTTTCTACTAATAGATTAAATATGTGTCTGAAACCTCAGATTAATTATAATCTTTTTCAAGAGGACTAAAATTTTATAACTTTTCATGAGGAGATAACATTTTATTGGATTTTAAAAGGAAATGAAATAAAAGTATTATATATAAGAACAATTCCCTTACATGCCATAATCATGACTCCGCAATGACTTCATTTTTTTTTTTTTTTCCAGAGGGGAGGAGATGGCCTAACTGATTTTTAACATATTGGAAAGTTATGAAAAGCCTTATGAAAATAGTCTCTATTATTATTTTGAGGATGTGATATATTTTGTTTAAGGTATGAAATAGTATATTTCAATATTCCAAATAGTTCCCTGAATATGTGGAAGTAGATGTCAGTCCAGGTTTTGTCCTATGGAATAGATCATCCAATTCTAAGTTCACACAGAATCATTGGCAGATGCCAAAGGAAGACTTCATTCTTCTAATTTTCTTGTGGTGTTGAGTAAGTGATAATATCTTTTTTAAAAATTTAATTTAATTTAATTTAATTTTTTTAAGATTTTATTTATTCATTTGACACAGAGAGAGAAATTACAAGTAGGCAGAGAGGCCGGCAGAGAGAGAGAGGAGGAAGCAGGCTCCCCGCTGAGCAGAGAGCCCGATGCGGGCCTCGATCCCAGGACCCTGGGATCATGACCTGAGCCGAAGGCAGCGGCTTTAACCCACTGAGCCACCCAGGCGCCCTAGTAAGTGATAATATCTTAACGAAATTTTATTCTGAGCATGCTCTCAGCACCCTTCCCCACCCCCGAGTGGGCATTCCTCAGAAAGCACTTGTAACTCTTTTAGGCTTGTTACTGAATCATCATAAATTTCAGTGAAATTTGTGTGCTCTGTGGCATAAACTAACCTAGTAATTTCTATCTTGTGAAGACAATGGATGATTAGAGCAGGTATTGAAATCTCAACACTACTGAGGAATGCCTGAAAAGCTGTCTTAGAGTATAAACATGGGCTTTTAGAATCTTTGCTCCATAAGCCATGTTTACACCCAATTCAGATATTACACACTTCCATAAGCATTTTATAATACTCTTGGCTTAATTACAAATAAGGAGAGTCCACATATCTGTCCACTAAAAGGAATTAATGAGAGTTCACATAAGAGAAGAGTAAGAGAATGATAATTTTGTTGGAAGAGTGAGGGAGAAAAGTGGAGAAAAAGGAAGAGGACGTCTAATTCTTCATCTAGAACATAGTAGCAGTTTGGGGGAAGTTGGAATGACTATTCATCAGAATATGGATACAAACATACTGAAGAGAATAGTAATTCACATTTTTTCCCCCTGTGGATATGCATAAAGCACTTTCATTCAGTGTCTCCATGTGAGATGGTGGAGAGAGCAAGTTTTGGGTTTGATGGTGAGACTTGCCTTTTACTAGTTGTATCACCTTGGCCAGGTCACAGGTAGAATGTGATAAAATGTCCTAACAGAACCGCCCTTATTGGTATGTTATGAGGATTGATTTGAATAAACACTGGGAAAGTTCTTGAAACTGTGTTTGAGACATAATAACTATATAAATGTTTATTAAAACACATTATTCTCATTGAATTCTCACAAAACTCTCTTTGACTAAAAAACAACACATTGTTTTCATTTTAAAGCAAAGACAACTGAGGTCCCCCAAATTGATGTAATTTCCCCGAAAACTAGTTGGTGGTGGAGAAGGGGTTGGTATTTTGTAAGGTTGATTCCAGGGGCCAGAAGCTTCACTGTGTTGTAGGGCGAGCTAAATAAGGCATGAGGTCTAGCCATGAACTTTTAACTACCAAATAAGGTACTATAATCAGATCTTCTGATAAAAAACAAGGACGCTGACTTTATCTACAATCTCTGACATTTTAGGAAAGAGTGGTAGATAAAGACCAAAATACAGAAACACATAAACTGCAAATACGCATGTAAATGCATGTTTTCTTTTCCTGGTAACTATTTTTAAACCCATTTTTCCTTTCTAACAGTACACAGTATTGAATTCTTTGACAATACCACTAATTTTGATATGAGAACTGGAGGTGTTATCATTAAAGAAGAGTGTCATGCAAATTCCAGTAGATACTTTATTTTTTATTGTTACTGTTCTGGAATTAATTGCTTGTTATCAAGTTCATCTCATCAAGACCATCTTTCCTGATTCCTCTGAGTAGATTACACCTGTTGGTTAGATCGTCTCTAAACCATGCGAACTTTTCTATTTTATGCAAGTCACCACTTTTAGCACACATTTAAAAAAAATGATTGGAAAATGCGTGTTTTCTCCATTTTATGGAAAACTCCATGATGCAAGAATTACTTCTGGATTGCTCATTCTTTTACTTCTGGTATCTAGAACGATACCCAGCATGGAGTGGGATAACTGCTCAGTAAAGTATTTGTCAAATGAATAAGCACAAGTCATCGGTCTCTGCTAAGGCTGTTTGGGGTGGTGGTGAGTAGTTCAGGTCAAGCCTGGTTGCCTCTCAGCGACAGGGTGGAAGCTGTGTGAGTGAGTGCCCTGTGAACAAAACCATTTCGTGGTTGTTTTAAATAGTAAATGTGGAAAGATAAGAATCAGAAAAATGAAGAAAATCGAGAAATCAAGATCTGCTTAAAAGGCAAAACATGAGTTATTTTGTTTCTGAGGAGGATAGGAAGTTTAAAAGGGAAATTGAAGATTTTTCCCAGTGTTTTTTGCAGTCTCCAGTTGAGTCTCTTTCTGTAATCTTATTAAAACAAGCGGGCTGTGGTTAGAACCTGCAGGTTAGAACAATGTATACCAGAAGGGTTGATGGCAACAGTAATATCACCTTTATATGGTGGATTCTCTTGCTGTGTATCAAGGAATCATCACCCATTGACCCCTGGGTGCAGGAACTCGTATGTGATTAATCAAGGAAGCACTTTCTTTGTTGAACTCTGGAGAGAAGTTTCTGTACCCAGCAGGTGAAATAACAGACTGGGGAGCCTGGCAGGCAGAGTGGCATATTCCCTCCTGACCTCAATTTCCCAAAGACACTGGGTAGTCTGTCTGTGGATGACATATTCAATGGGAAAAGCACCAGCCTAAGAAAACAGTGAGAATCCTATCATAACCTTATGGTATAGGGAGATAGTTATCTTCTCATTTAGTCAAGACAAGAGGCCAGATGTCACTGGTCTGTGAGAATGAAGAAAGATAGACTAATTTGGTTACAAAGAAACCATGCCATCTATTAAGTCTTTTATTGCCAATTCATCTCCATTCAGTTTACTACCTTGGAGTTGCAAAAAAAAAAAATTAAATCTATTTTTAATCCTTTAGAGAGAAAGCCTGGTTATCAAATTATTTCTTCTGTATGGTTGAACAAGTGATTATTTCAAGGAAAGGGATGCTGCTAGGGATTTAAGCATAATGTATATTTGTACTTACTTTATATTAAATTTAAAAGTTAAAAATGGGATATAATTATGTGGGCTTTATTTCCCCTAAATAAGCAGTCCACGAATGCACAGTGGATTCAAGCAGGTAGTTGAAAATGATGCTGCTTAATTACTTCATGAATGTTGAAAGCATTTCCTGAAGTTGATTAAAAATTTTTTTTTCTAGAAAATCAAGTTTTTATAAACACTCTCAAAATGAGCAGGACAGTGGTATAGCATAAAAGGTGTTCAATTATTAATTGGTTGATGCGTATCTATGAAATTCTACATACATACAATGATTTTTCTGGGGCATGGAATTTTGTGTTTTATCTGAACTTTCTGCATACCCAGGTTGTAATCACTGATCTCCCCACCTCAAAATGATAAAGACAACTGGGAATATTTATATACTGCTTGCTGAGAATTCCTGATTTGTTAAAAATGTAATTGCTAATAAAATTTTTACCACACAATTTATCTCTTCTGTAATGAGAGGCTAGGGAACTAGTTACATATATTTTTTTCTTCCTCTTTTCCTTTGTAATGTTAGATCTCGGTTGGAGAGAAAAGGACTAACAGCTGGAACTTATAACTATTTGGAAACATCAACAATATTGAAATTTACACTCCCATGTGCAGATGTTATCAGACAATCAAAAAAATGTGTACAAACAATGGAAGAGGAAAATAATTTTATCGAAGCGTGATTTGGTTGGATGGGGCACAAAAAGTTACACTTGTCCGTTTTCAGAAAAACCTTGTGAATCAATGAGATGAGATAGATTATATTAGAGCAGGGTTTTGCAAAAGATTTTCTAACTCAGTAATAGGTATGGTCTATACTAGATGACTGACTATGAAACAAAGTTTTACCCTCGCCACGTTGTATAAGCAAGAGAGGCTGAACTAATAAAAAGAAACTGTGCCAGTTGGCAATCTTTCCCACTGGATTTCAAGACTGTAGTCAAACACATTTCTCCCTAATACTATTGGGCATGGTCTTTTAATAATATGCTTCCAGCAGACAGGTCGGGCCAAGTCTTTCCATTGCTAATTTATATCCTGCTTATCTAAGAGAAATTGGTTAATCCAAGTATGGTATGTTGAGATGTGGGATTAGGCTAATACTATTCTAATATAGATATTTTTTTTTTTTTGCTTCCTTGGGGCCCTATCTGTCAAGCTAGCTTCTTTGTTAGCATTAGCTTTCTCTTCCAGCATAATTTAGAAGAAATTGGTAAAAATAGATGAGACTTTGGTATCCATAAAGACCCTTAGGCAACAAAGTAACATGGGAAGGTAGGTATAAAACTTAATATCTCAAATATATTCAAAACTTTCCTCCTAAAATAAGCTTTATTTTTATTCATTGCATCCAGGCAGTTAGTGTCTTCTTAAGCCCAGGAAATGTTGCTTTTTTGTTATGAGGGTGGGTCTGGGTGAAGGGCAAGAAGTATGCATTTGGTGATTTTGCACGTGGTTTAGAAATGTCAATACCTGCCAGATTTGAAAACATTCTTTAATTGTGGAGGTGTTGTGTAGTGGTTGAAAGTATGCACAATGGAATAGACAGACCTGGATTTAAATCTTGGCTCTGTGGTTTGCATGTTCTATGACTTCATGAGTTACCTTTTCCTTGCTTCATGCCTCTCATGAGTAAATCAGAGAAAATGATTGCAATGGAAATCAAATAAGATGATAAAGTGCTTAGCACAGTATGTAAAGCACTATCACGGTGGTAAGGATTTAATAAATGGTTGCTATTATTATTTATATTATTATTGTTGTTTTAGATGTCTTCCTTTTTTTTTTTTTTAAAGAGCTTATGTTTTTTTGCGAGGGCGAAGAAAGAGAGAGAGCGTGCACGCAAGTGAGAATGTGCAGTTGGGAGGGGTAGCCTCTCCGCAGAGCAGGGAGCTTGACGTAGGACTCGATCCCAGGACGCGGGGATCATGACCTGAGCTGAAGGAAGATGCTTCACCAACCAAGCCACCCAGGCGCCCTATGTTAGATATATTCCAAAGCCTCTTGACCTCAGTAAAATACTCCTAGAAAAGGTATCCAAATAGGCATCTTCTGATCAGAGAAAAGACTACGTAGCGTTCGCAGTGGCACAGGTTTGGATAGAGGGTGAAGTGTAAGCGGCTAAATTGTCAAGCATTAATCTGAATTTAGCACAGACTTCTGCGAGGAGAAACCGCTGCTGCATTCGAAGGGCACATAAAGTTACACAAAGGAGCGCAGAACTTGCTAGAGAGCTAAGGGTAGGGAGCTAGATCCCTCCTTTATTTTGGAGGAAAAAACACGTGAGCCACCGATAGGAATAATCACGAAGTCCTTGAAAACTGAAGCCTGTTTGCCAAATTCTCTGTTGTTTTTGTTTTCTTCCACAGAAAACACTGAACAGCTACTGAAAATGCCTGAAGAGCGACTTCAGACACGGGTAGAGAGCTTAGCGGCTCTAGTTCATCATTTTCAGTGTTCGCATTAAACTAGCGGAATCACAGGGCAGCTCTTCTATGACAACACTTGCTACATTGTACTGCAATTTATGCGACCATGACTGTCTCTCCCACAAGTGCTACAAGCACAGGACCTTAACTTATTCGTGTATCGCCAATTCTGAGCACAGAATAAGTGCTCAAAAAACGAGTTTGCTGCATCAATGAATCAATTTTGGTCAGTCCCAGATAAAGGCATTCATTTATCTCATTTGTTAACGAACTCGATTGCCTGTTATACTTCAAAACAGCACATGCTAAACAAAAGCTCAAAACGAGTTTCTGACCCAGTAGCTACCAAATGATTTTAGCGTGAGGATTTCCTGTAAGAGCCAGAAATTGTCATGAGTGTTTGTACTTGAATTATGTCTTGATTGAGAAAATACATAACACAGCAAACACAGCAAACACAGAACACAGAACACAGAACACAGAAAATACATGACACAGCATCGAAAGCAGGTCCCTCTTCTAACGAAACTGGTAGCAAACAGGGTGTTTGTGGCAGCATCTTGGTAATAGTGAAACAACTGGAGACAGGTTATAAAAACGCAATAAATGTCCACCCATAGTGGAAGGGTTAATTAAATTATGCTATACTCACGTCATGAAATACTTCACAGTACTGGAAAGGAAGATGTGCCGAAACAGAAAAATATCCAAGGTGTATTAAGAGAGAACAGAAATTTTATGTACAGTATCATTTCTTTTGTGTTTGAAAAACTGCGCAAGTCTGTGGGGAAGAGTACAGAAAGGTTCTGGAAGAATATAGAGTAAGTTGAAATGAGTGTGCTAGGAAAGGAGCATTTACTTTTCAATTATAACTTATACTGTGTGAAGTCTTGCCTCACGAGCGTGAATTATTTCCATCTTAAAACTTGAAATGGCATATCTCTGTATGTATTATCTCTCTCTATTTTATCTATGTATCTATATATTTTAATAATATAATTATGGAGTTATATATTATATGTCTATAGTCTTTTATACATTTTATATATAGATATAAAGATTTTTCTTTATTATGTGTTATCTCTTTCTCTACTTTATCTACATATCTATATATTTTATAATATAATTGCAGAATTACATATTATGTGTCTATAGTCTTATACATTTTATATATACATATATAGATTTTTCTATATTATGTATTATCTTTTTATTTTATCTACACATCTATATATTTTATAATATAATTATAGAATTATGTATTACATATCTATAGTCTTTTATACATTTTATATCTAGATATATAGATTTTTACCCCTTTTGCTTTAGACCAATGTGTTCTGCCAGGGGCTGATGTTTCGTCCACGCCTCCAAGTGGAACTCCTTTGTGATAATTCACAATTCCCCCTTAGTGCTTTCATCGCCAGAATGAAAACCAGTCTTACACAATTCTTATAACTCTTTCACCTTTTTCAACAACAGAAAAATCAATAAACCAACAAACCAGTAGGTTTTCAAATGTTTGCGAGCTGCCCCATTCTTGGTGCGTGCTCAGGAAATAGTACAGGAAAGCCCAATATTAGGCGGGATCGTGGGGAACGCTCGTGTTGATTTCAGAGCGAAGCTTCAGAACCCCCTCGTCCCCTGCTGTGGGTAGCCTCAAGTGAGAGTGAAGGGCGCACAGCTGGAAGAGGGAATCCGCAGAACACTTACTGTTCCAGGGAGCCCGGTGTGAAAACTGTCACCTCACCCTACACTCTCAGATCATCTGGTTGACTAGAAGTCAAACTACAGAGTTGAGATTGGAATTCAGATTAGCAGATATGAAATTTTATACATACAATTCCCCTCCCCCTTGGCCTTATAGTAGCTCCATATTGCAGGAAGTGCAGAAACCCTGCTTTGCTCACCTTCACATTCACTTTCTTTGACCATCTCCATCTAGTGCCAAGCCCAGTGCCTTGTGTTTGTAGATAACCCAAAACCGTGCAGTGAATTAGTGGTTGAATTGTACTGACTAGGGTAGATGACTTTTCCAAGATCAATATTCAGCGGGTAAATGACACATGGGCTCCATCCCTGAAACCCCATTCGCCATCCAGTCCTTTTACTGTTATACCCTTAATCATACTGTGCCTGAGTCATCTGTTACAAGGCGTTTAATTTGATTTGAACCTCTATAAAATCTTAAGTTCCTGTCTAGATTATTGTTGATTTTCCAAGTTCCTTTGAATTTAGGAAAAGCTTTTTATAGAATATCTATTCCTCTGCATCTCTCCATTAATATCTATGTCCACTCATGTGACTCAGGGTCACTTTTTCTTTTTACATCCTTCTTGGTACAATTCTCTGACTAGAATGCAATCTGTCTTAGGAAAAAGACATTGTCCCATTATTTATAGGGCTTCTCTTTTCAATAATGTCTACATCACTGAATGTTGAATGGTTCAATAAAGGTTACATTATTCAGAGAAATCTTCTTGCTGAAAACAAAATCCATATTAAAGGTTTTCTGGGGGCGCCTGGGTGGCTCAGTTTGTTATACGTCTGTCTCAGCTCAAGTCAAGATCCCAGGGTCCTGGGATGGAGTACCACATCTGTCTCTCTGCTCAGCCGGGAGCCTGCTTCTCCCTCTCCCTCTGCATGCTGCTTCCCCTGTTGTGCTCTCTCTCTCTCTCTCTCTCTCTCTCTCTCTCTGTCAAATAAATGAAATCTTTAAAAAAAACGGGTTTCTGAAAAGCACCTAAGAGGTGACAAGATGGTAAAGTCTACAGGACAAAATTTAAGAAGAAATGGAAATAAAGAAAAGTGAGTAGAGCATGGAGCACTTAAGTTGCCTGTGTCCCAAGGATATTTTTATACTTTGTCAAATGAGACTTATAACTTTGGCAGATCCTTTGAGGGTCTCCAAGTACGGGAGTAGAAAAGGACATCCTACTTATGTTGAGATGGGGCCCCAAAGGGTCCTAATCCTCAAAGGACAAGGAAACCGGCAGTAACAATGTCTTTGGCTTTCCATCTCCTGCTCCCAAAGGATTGCAGTGAGGATGGATCTGGCACACCACTGAGCAAGCAAGAAAAGGAAATTGTCCTAGAGAACTTGTGAATATTTTTAAAGATTTGCAACCTACCCTGTGCACTGCTTTGGAGGTCCAGGGATCTCCAATCTATGAATCATTGATTTGAGGTGGCTCCAAACAATTAGTGCCTCTAGACGTCTGGGAGAAATCAACATTTTTTTTTGTATTCTGGAGGAAGGCACCTCTGCACCAGACCTCAAGGAATCCCCATGACTCAGTACACAAGGAAAGAAGGCACTCTGAGAGACTGCCAGGACCAACATTAATCAGAAGGGACACATCTACAGACTTCAGACATTGAGATTATAAGTAAGAGACACTCAAACAGTCACCACAATTGAGGAAGTAAAAGGCAAGGCTGAGAATAGTTGTAGGGAATAGGAACTATAAAAAGTGGCAGAAACGATCTGAAAAGAGTACCACCTCAAATTTTTATTAGAAAAGAAAACTTCAAAAACTGTGACTAAATCCAATGGACAAATGTAAGAAGACAGAACTCCAAAGATGTAGATCAAGACAATTACGCAGACCAAGGCATCAAGAAACAAAAAGATGGGGTTCCTGAGTGGCTCAGTTGGTTAAGCCTCTGCCTTCGGCTCAGGTCATGATCTCAGGGGCCTGGGATTGAGGCCCACATCGGGCTCCCCGCTCAGTGGGGAGCCTGCTTCCTCCTCTCGGCCTGCCTCTCTGCCTACTTGTGATCTCTCTCTCTCTCTCTGTGTGTCAAATAAATAAATAAAATCAAAAAAAAAAAAAGAAATAAAAATATGGGCAATGGAGAGGAAGAGGTAACAATGTACGGGACAGGCTGGAAGATTTGAGAATACGTTAGACACCCAAGGAGAGCTGAGAAGATGAGATGGGCTTTATTTGGAAAGAAAAGGGACTGAGAATTTTTCCTAGTTGAAGAAAGATACTAATCCTCAGGCTTGAAACAGGCAGGATCTAGAAAATTCCCAGGCAGGATAAATAGAAAGAAAGGCATACTACCTGCATCATCGTGAAACTGCAGACTGCAAGAACACAAGTGCCTAGAATATAGCAGTTGGTGAACAAGTAACTTTCGAGAAATGAACCAATTTGTCCTGAAGACTGAGGGCTTTCAGGTTGCCCTTTAATCATATGACATAGGCCAAGTTACTTCATTTCTCCAAGGTTAGGTTCCTCTTCTATCAGTCAAAGAGGGTAATAATAGTATTGGCTTCATATGATGGTAGAAAGAAGTAAGTATTGAAAGCCTGTGAAATAGTGCCTTACTTGGAAAACAACATAATAAATGTAAACTACCTTTGTTGTGATAATATTAAAAAATAAAAAGACTATTTGCATGATGAACCATTTATGCATGAAAAATTTCTTCATCTAGTTTCCCAATTTTCTAAAAGTTTAGCTTTATAGTAGATACATTTTGGTATAGTCAGCTTGTCTGTGATTTTGAATTATTTTAGAAAAATATTGGTGAACAAAATGTTCTACAAGTTTTGGCACAGACTCAAAAGAGCAATAATGACAACAATAAGTACTGGTATGTTGCATAAGTTCAAAATGCATTAATATACATCATTCCATAACCGACTTTGCTAACATTATCAGCTTCTGGAGAATGGGTAACTTCCTGTGGAATATTAAATCGCAAGTGATACTACCTGAAATTAATTTTGAAAATAAAGGTCACCTGCTATTAAAGTTAGGATACATTACGATCAGTTCAAAAAAGGCCACGACTGTCTAATATTGTGACATATTGCCTAACTACTCCTCAAGGTAATGACAAAACATTGGTTTCAGTTGTCCTCATGCAATATAGGCTGATAATTGATACACAACAGAGTAGAACAAGACATTAAGGACAGTTAGAGATGATAAAAGATTTAACGGGGTGCAATTTGAAAGTGTGCTTCTACTCAAGACAGTGGTAGCAAAGCTGTATTTCATGATGACCGTTGATTCAATGCCTATTTACTTAGCACCAATTGTTTGCACCAAATTGGTCAAAGATCTTTTAAACTTAGTAAATGCACAGCACATAATTTCTTTAAATGTGTTTTTATTAGCCTAATATATGTTCTTTAGTAAGGTGTGACCACCAGAAAATACAGGGTACCAGCACAAAGACAATGTGTGCTTCTAGACTGTTGCAGAGAAAATCATAATGAGTAATAGTACATTCATCTGGATTTGACTGGGCATCTGCTATGATGTGATTACCAAATAGGAGAGTAGAAAGAATTATCTTGAAGATATTTTGGTGCACAATTAAACACACACACACACACACACGCACACCCAAAACCCATGAAAGAAGGCATTATGGAGGCTAGCAAACAAAACCAGTTCAATTACCACCTTACCACACACGAAGGACTGCTGGTCACCTTTAAAACCAAGGCCAAATCAACTAAACTGAATGAAATGGTTTCCTGCTTACTAGGTTGATTCTATTAGGTCCTTTATAAAAGAGCCTGTGTCTGTTTTATTCCATTTAGATAGAAGAATAGTCAGACATGTCATTAGATTACCTTTGAATTTGACCTTGTACTTGTCATTTTTTGTGGTAAAGAATAGGACTTTTTTCAGGAGAAAGAAATAAAATTCTTTCAAGTTAGAAACATGGAAACCTAATAGATTGTGCTATTTAAACAGAAAACAAATTAAGATTGCTCTGGAGCCATTTTTTTTTTTTTTTGTAATTAGCCACAAGTTCCTAAAGGACATTAGACAATTATAGAAACATACTGAGCTATGTGGTCTCAGACTTCAAGTTAACACTTATTTTCCTGGTTTCTGAAGACCTTTCATTTTCTTTAGCAATCACTTTGGGGATCAGTCTCTTTTGCTTCCTAGCAGATCTTTTCATTTACTTTGTGGCAATTCTAGATTAGACAAGTAGAATTATCTCCTTAGTTTTCTTCTAGGGAATTGTCTTTACATAAATATTGCAGATTCTTTTTAGTTTTTATTTCAGTTATTAATTACATGAAGCCCATATTTCATTGTTAGCACACTGTTAACTTATTTTCCAGTTCTCCTAAATGATCGCCATGACTTTCTGTAATCCTGGGGCAGGCATTCCAGTTTCACTGAGGAATACCTCAGGACTTCTTCCTTGCCACTCTCTCCAAAACAGTGTTTAATAGCCTGACGTATCAAGGAGTGTTTCTACATGTCTTTTGCCTAAATCACTCTTGTGTTGATTCTTTCTCATTGATATGACACTTCATCTGCCTTTTCCCTTGGATTTAATTTACTTGACATCAACCAGTTATTGTGACTAGATCAAATTTTCATAAATTTTCACATTTCACAAATGTCGTCATATGACATCTTTCTAGCTCTCATTTCAGGCAGCCTTTGGAACCTATTTCAACTTGGGGAAATAAAGCCAGTTTAAAAACTGTATTTTCATGCCAGGCTTATATTCACATGACTTTATGATTTTCCAGGACTCACCCAAGCCCCCAAAGCTGTATCTCACTAAAGAAAAATAGTGGGTTTTAAATAAATTTATAGGACCATCACTTTTATATGGCCATATAATAAAAGAATATGTGGAAATGGTATTGATAAAATTTAAGTATTCTCTTCAGGTATAGCAGAAGAACAAAGGAATGGAATATTATGTCCCCTTTTTATATATTTATCAAAGACTACCTGACTGTAGGCAGCATTTATAGAACTGACCACAACTTGATATCTTGTGGGACAACTGTGGAGCTTATGGTAGCAATTGGGTTATGGTGTTTAAAATAAGTGGGAGGAAGATAAAATCATTTTTTCATAGCATTAACAATCAGCAAAGAAAATAATATATATCTGGAAACTATTTGTAAAACCTTCTGCACTTCAAGGGAATGGACGAAATTGATAATGTGGCTGTTTCTTTTGACTGCGTCTATTACCAGGTATATCATGAAGTAGACTTTTTAAGCCACAGTTTCAAATATATGAGTCATCATTGATACACTGTCACTTACGGCGTTTTAAAAGTTCAGAAGATATATGGGTGGAATTATGTCCCCCTCAAATTCGTATGTTGAAGCCCTAACCTTCAATGTAACTGAATTTGGAGATAGGACCTTTAAGGAGGTAATTGAGTTGATATAAGGTCATATGGGTAGGACCTTACTCCAATAGGACCAGTGCCCTGATAAAGAGAAGAGAAGATCCCAGAGAGCTCTCTTTTCCTGCCACACAGAGGACACAGTGAGAAAGCAACCATCTGCAAGCCAGGAAAAGTCTTACCAGAAACAAACCCCAATGGTACCTTGACCTTGGACTTTCATCTTCCAGAACTGTGAGAAAATAAATGTCTCTTGCTTAAGCCACCTAGTCTGTGGTATTTCATTATGACAGCCCCAGCAGAATAGTACAGAAGCCATTCAAATGTTTCAGATCACATAGCAGTAAACTATGTGAAGTACGAAGTATATCATTCTACATTGCATGAGGACACCTGAAACTATGAAGTAAATTTCAAAAACACATAATGTATAGAGTTATAGTGACAGTGACTCCCGATTTCATATCTTTATACATTTGTCATTTTGTACAACTCAAAAAGAGAAATGAATGATTCATTATTTAAAGATTAATTGAAAATGTTAAAATAATCAAACAATAGGAAGAGGCACAAAGTAAAAGAATCCTTCTCCACCTCCTCAGAACGGCCCGCCCTCCCTAGCCACGTCACCAGGTTTAAGAGTTTCCTAAATATTTTTCTGGTGTCTTCTGCTCATTCATACACACAGACATACACCCTTTTTCTTTTCTGTGCAAATGATATTGTACTATACCTTAACAACCTATTTTTAATCACTTTTTAAACCTATTTCCCAACATACAGTACGTCTAGATCTTTTCCATTTTTAAAGACTCCATAGCATGCCATGCTGTGAGTGTACCCTAATTTGTCTAACCAGTTCCCAACTGATGGGGATTTAGATGGTTTCTAGTTGTTTTCTGTGATAAACAAAGCTATAGTGTACATTGTCGCTTATATCTTTGCACATTCACATGAGAATTTTCATGTGAGAAAAAATCCTACAAGTACAATTACTGAAAGTCTTTGTACATGTTTAAGTTTATTTTTAGTTTCGATAGGCGTTGTTAAATTTCCCTTTAAAAATGTCGTGCCCGCATTGTTTTCCCACAACAGTCCACACTCTGCTTTCCTAAGCCTTGATCAAGATTAATATAAAAGCCTTTTGGTTTTTTAAAAATTTATCTTTTGCATTTCTTTAATTATCAGACAAGTCATACCTCTTTGACAAACTCTTGTCTGAATGACTTTCACTGTTTTAAATAAACATTGGAGTTGCTTTTTAAAAAGCAAAAAATCTAGCCAGTGCCATGTCATTGAAAATAGTTCATTTTTACCTTCTGCCTGTTGGGTCACCAGGTACAGAATGACTAGCAGGTGGTTAGCTCACAAGGACTACCCCTATTGTGCGTTAGTCCTTAATGGGCATTCAGATTGTTATTATTTTAAACTCAAATAGCAATAGTTGTCTCGATAATAATGGAATAACAAAAAATCCCGTATGTTGAATCTGGGTGGTTTTTAAATTTTAATCAGGCGGAGAACAAAACCCACATTGTAACATGAATGCTGATGTGATTTGGTTTGAGAGTGAATGGTGAACAGCAGAATAACTCCCATGGGAAAATACTATGGAATGATGACTGTGTCATGTTTGTCACAGTATCCTGAGACGTACGTAGAACCTTAAAGCACAGAAAGGCTCAGTTAGGCCAGTGCTTAGGAAGAATATCTATGAAATTCTTTTCTGTCAAAAATTAGTGAAACAGAGGAACAAGTATCTGGGAAGGAAAATCTAAACCACTCTTGGACAAAAGAATCATGACCAATGAAGGGGACGACCTTCCTCAGCACAAATCAGCCAGACAAGCTTAATTGGTTTTTTTTTTTATAGGATTACCAAATTGGTGGATAAAGGAAGGCAAGTGGGGTTATAAGAGCAGGACTTTAGGGAAATGTTTGATACAACAATTATTATTTGTTTAAATTCTTGGGTTATAAGTCCACCATTGGAGTGTTGTGAAAAATAATTTACCACAGCCACATGAGATTTAATCTCAGGAGGGGAGGCATGATTCAGTATTGTAAAATCTATTCATAGAGAATAGCAAATTGATACATTAAAAGGAAATGATATGTTTATAGGAAAAGGTGCTGAAAAGGACACTGAAAACGTCTACAGACATTCTTCATGAAAACACTAAAAGGAATAAGAGACTTTCCTTGAACATGATAGTCACTATTTTAAACCAACTGCCAGTATTTATATAATGGTTAAACCTAGAAATAAGATAACAATCCCCCTTACCATCATTAATTTTTATTACTATTTGGGGGTTTCTGATTAACCAGTGTAACATGAAACCAAATGTGGAGTATAAGTATTGGACAGTTATAATCCCCAAAGAGTTATATGAAATCACTTAAAATATAATTGTGTTTAATATAAAGCTAGAAATACGATTAAAGAAGAATTCACAACCAAAACATCAATAAAAGATATCAGTAACATAGGATAATCTTAAAAAGAAGTCTCTAGATCAGATGTAAAGAAAATTGCAAATATAGCTATGATCTCTATAAATAAAATATATAATAAAAATTAAAAATTTTATTGAGATCTTTAAGGATAAAAACATGATTCTGGAAGAGACGATTGAACCTCATTTACTTATATATGTAATATAATTCCCACATTTATTTATGTTTTATGTAAATAAAATAAAATAGGAGCTCTTGGGGAAATTCAAACCACTTTTTTTCTAACATAACTTTCATTTAGAAAGAATAAACAGGCAAGTCTATCAAGGTAAATTGGAAACAACCACCACTAGCACTACAAAACACATTATAAACTTATAATAAGTAAATGTATGGTTTTGGTATAAAAACAGACAACTGAATGGAAAAGAATAAATAGCTAAAAAATAATCGTTATTTTTTGTAAAAATGCCATGTGCAATGAAGTCATTGCAAATCAGTAAAAAGGGGGAGGAGAAGGCTTACTCAAAAGTGGTCGAGGGTAAATAGCAACTCAGAAAAAAGCATGTATTTCCTTACCTCACATTTTATTCCCAAATAAGTTCCAGATGGATTAAAATGTAAAAATGAAAAAAATAAAACTATTGTTAAGGTAGAAAAAAATTGAATAAAACAAACTATTAGACTTCTGGATAGAAGACTGAATTTATAAATGATTAAAAATAAATATAAAGAAAAATGCCAATAAATTCAGCTTTATAAATATTTTAAAAATCCTCACTCTATATTTGACAAAGGGTTAATAACTTTGCAATTAAAAAAAAAAACCCATACAAATTCATAAGTACCAGGCACAGGACAGGAACAGACAATTCACCAAAGAGGAAATACAACCAGTAAACAAACATATGGGAAAATGTTCACCTCATTAGTAGTCAAAGAAATGCAAATTCAACTGAGATTGGAAAAATGAAAAGTTACAGTTTGTTTTTGTAACGTAGGCTTCTGCAAAGAGAAGGGAGTAGAAATAGTTTGAAGAAAAAAAAAAGAAAGAAAGAAAGAAAAGAAAAAAAGAAAGAAAGAAAGAAAAGAAATGGTTCGAGTCCCAGGATTTTTCTGTGTCAGGGACAGGGTGAGACGTGAACTAGCAGGAGAAAACCATGTCATAGGACCTGCTGTGTCCTGCAAGTCTCTCCCTGAAGGTGTCCTGGGCACAGGTGGCTAGGTGGTGGGGGAGGCATAGAGCAAGAAAGCTTGGATGGGAATGAAATTGGTAAGCATGATATTATTTCCTTTAGTTAAATTGCAGTAAGGATTTTAATAAACAGCTAAGAGTTATATTAACAAATATGAAACATGACACTATCTTTCCCTGGTCACATCAGCAAAACACTAAAAAAAAAATATTCATTGATAGGAAAAGGTGGTGTGAACCTGGAATTTTGCTACATATAGCATCATTTATAATATTGCATTAGTAGACATTAACAACCAATTAGAGCTGGCTGAAAGATTAGGGACTACTCTCAAACATTAAAATGCATAGTGTTTATCAAGTACTGTATTCTGGGCAATGCAGGAGGACTTCACATGGATTCTCTGATTTAGTTTTCACAATGAGGTATGAATTGTCATTGTTGTTACTATTACTTCATTTTTACATAAGCAGAAATTGAGTCTTGGGAAGGTTAAATTGAGTCTTGGGAAGGTTTAAAAGACTTGTAAAGATTACATAGATGATAGGCGGCAGGGCTGCACTTTGAATCTGGACATTTTGATGGCCAAACCTACTCTTTATCCCCATAATATACATAATGCGAAAGACCATGCTATGATAGCATATGCACATGATTATGACTCTAAAAAATGCAAACAAATCCAAAATGAAACACACTGAGAGATGTGATTAAGATAGCAGGATAGATAATACATCATTTTTCTCTTTTTGAAGTTTTTAAAAGTCAAGGCATAACACTTTGAGGTATTTTTAAAATGAAGAACAACTGTCAGGCAATTTAAAATATTCACACATATTATGCCATTACAAATGTGTCACACTAACAGGAAGCCTACCAACCAACCTACACTTGGGCTGCTGATGAGTGTAACACAGTCCCCTCAGGAAGCTCAGAGGTAGTGTAAACCTTAGTGAATCTGAGGGTTTTCCCACCTACAGTGTTTCTGAGATAACACCTTTCTTGCTATCTTAGAATGAGTATATACTAAACAACATCCAGTTAACATGAATATGATTTTACCAAATCCTTAAGATTTTACCTAATTTTAGGGGTGCCTGGGTGGCTCAGGCGGTTAAGCGTCTGCCTTCAGCTCAGGGTCCTGGGATCGAGCCCTGCCTTGGGCTCCCCGCTTAGCAGGAAGCCTGCTTTTCCTTCTCTCTCTGCCTGCCACTCCCATGTTTGTGTTCTCTATCTCTCAGTGTCAAATAAAGTATAAAAAATTTAAAAAAAAATTACTAATCTCACTAGTGACCGTAACTAAAGCATGAGAAATATGAGAATGATGATGATAACACCATTTACCAAGCATTTCTTAAATGCCAATGGACTAGATACTTTTCTTGCATTTTTTTTTCTTGTGCCTCCAGCTCACAGAGTAACTTCATAAATAGTACCTTTATTTCATATATTTGTGGATGACCAATTTTTTTCCCCTGAAAATCTACTTGTCTCTTTGCTCCGGTTTGGTTGTTTCTGATAAATAGAAAAAGCCATGCATTGACTTTCTTAACCAAACCCTGTGCTGTTAGTGTTGGCAGTTCTTGACTGACCAAGCTATACCTCCAACAATCACAACTCGTGTTTGGTCTGGTTGGGTCTCAGTGAAGAGGCCAGCCAGGTCCTGTGGGTGCTAAGCCTCTTGTAACATGCATTAGTAGAATGGACCTCACGCCAAATCACAAAACACTGGGGTGTAGATAATTGATAGGAGATATGGGAGGGAAAGAATAAGGAAAGGAGACCAGAAACGTAGGGAGGGAAGGGAGGAAGGAAAAAGAAGAGAATCAAGGCAGAAGGGAGGAAGGAGGGAAAGAAAGGGAGTGAGACTCTTACTAACAAGGTTGTAACATACAATTGTGTGAAATCACTATAGGCTTTGTCAACTACTCAAGCACGTTGAGAACACTATGGTGTTTGTGCTGCTTCCATAAAGCAGGCTGGAAAAAGTCCCAGATTATTAAGCTGCTAGGCAATGTTTTCTTGGTTGGCAGTACTGTGCTGTTCCCTTCTCAGAGCTGGAAAAGTGTGAAAAGTGAAAGTCATACCATAGGCAGCTGGGTAAATGCCTAATGGTTCTCTGGAATAGGTTAGCAAGACACCAGTATGTCCCGCTTTGGACTTCACAGTTTTGAGCTGAACAAAATGGACTTTTTAAAACATTGTAAACTGACTCGTGAAGAAAGGCTAAAGATTACTCAGCCTAGTAAAGGGAAGAGAGAACAAAGCCAGTGCCAGGAGCGGCAGGGGCCAATCCACCAGAGAGCGGAAGCTGGTATTTACTGCTATCTTGGTAATGATATTGTTATTATAGTATTAAAAAAATGAATTCATTTATTTTATTGAACATGATAAGCATAGGACCCAATATAGGTCTCTTTTTTCTAATTAACAGAATGTCAAAGGATGTATTCTTGGTTTTAAAAATAGCATCAAGGATAGCATTTTGAAAAAAAAATCATTAAGTCCAAGTGATGAAGCAGAGCTGAATTTCTCCCTGAGGCCATCACTCCATTATAGCATGAATCTAGTGCATGTCTTCCCAGAACGGGGTCCAGAAATCCTATTTACCAAGGGACTACTGTTAAACATAGTCAAGGAATCATCCAAGACAGAATGCTGAGTAAACAACGTCACATCGTCCCGCGCACTGATATCCTTGCAACATTCCCCTTTAACGTTCCCTAATCCTAGAACCAGTAGTAGAATGTCAGAAGTACCTAAAGATGGCCATGTGTCCAGTAGGCTTGTGAGTAGTAACATGTTCTTTCCATTTGTACAAATGTTTCTGACAACACAACGTTCAGTTGATACTTGTTGCTAGAGTTGGTTCATTCAGAGCTTCCTAATAAAATTACTCTTCTTGCTTATCCCCATACATTATGATAGATATCATTTCTTGCTGCTGTTTGTTTTCTTAAGTAGTTTTGAATACATTTCAAGGTCCTCCATCATCTTGTCCTACTTAACTGTCCAGCTTTGTCTTCCTCCTTTTCAATGGTGAAATTTGATCACTTGTTTTTTAGCAAACACCTACTCATCTCTTCATTTTGAGGTTTAATCATAGTCTGGAACAAAACTCCATGATAACCGGCCTCCGTGGGAGTCCTAAAGCAGACAGATTGTGACTGGTGCTGGGCACAGTCTTCTACCCATCCCTGCTCTCCAGTGAGGGCTCACTGAAAAGGACTATTCGCCATCCAGGAAGTGAAAGGCAAAGAATGGATCTCCATGTCTCCAGTAGTCTCTCATCCTACATCCTACCTACTTGTATGGGGACCAATGAAATGGATGCCAAATAATCAGGAAATGCCTGAAATAGCCCTGACTGTGCTGAAATTCTCAATGAAGGATCCTAAATGGATGTGGGAGCCAGTGCGGACAGCGCAGTGGGTATGTAAGCTAGAGTGGGCGATTGCTACCGTGGCTGGGCCCTGCAGCTGTTTGAATTGCATGTCAGGATCTCCAGAATGGCCTGTGGATTAGCTGGCAGGTTTGCCCTACTCATTTCACTGGTCTTCTAACAAGGCAGTTTTCCATTTTATGGAATCCAACATTTTAAAAAGGTTTTTAATTCCAGTTAGTTAACTTACAGTGTTATATTAGTTTCAGGTGTACGATACAGTAATTCAACCCTTCCATACATTACTCAGTGCTCATCGTGATAATTGTCTTCCTTAATCCCCCACCCACCACCCCTCTGGTAACCATCAGTTTGTTCCCAATGGTTAAGAGTCTTTTTCTTGATTTTTTTTTCTTTTTGCTTGTTTGTTTTGTTTCTTGAATTCCACTTATGAGTGAAATAATATGGTATTTTTCTTTCTCTGATCGATTTATTTCACTTAGCACGATACTCCCTAGCTCTATCCATGCTGGAGTTCAACATTTTCCTCCCCTCCTCTCTGTCATGTTGGGGCTTTGCTCTGTGGTTTTTTTTTTTTTTTTAAAGATTTTATTTATTCATTTGACACAGACAGAGAGATTACAAGTAGGCAGAGAGGCAGGCAGAGAGAGAGGAGAGAGGAGGAAGCAGGCTCCCTGCTGAGCAGAGAGCCCGATGCGGGCCTTGATCCCAGGACCCTGGGATCATGACCTGAGCTGAAGGCAGCGGCTTTAACCCACTGAGCCACGCAGGCGCCCTTTGCTCTGTGTTTTAATAAATGTTTTTGAATCAACAACTGATTGAAAGGGTGGGATTAAGTATTTGATTAGTCTAATTAATCTCAATACCTTAAAGAATGCACTTATTATCCTACTCATTCTGATTCTACTCTCTCTCTCTCTCCATATATATATATGTGTGTGTGTGTGTGTGTGTGTGTATGTAATATATTATAGGAGTCTACTTATATGAGTGACTGTATATTTTATATGTATATTCATACTCATATATATTTAAATAACATATTGTTGGCTCCTATTGAACATACCGCTGATTATCAGCCTTTCTCATACACACTATACTGAATCTAAGGTTTATGTAATTAATCTTTGGATCCACTACATTTTCTGACTGTCAGATTTCTTAAGTGTAATCTTTGCTTCAGCTTATTACCTCAGATTGTCTGGATACTGCCAGATTCACATTCTGTCTCCTACATTGCTGATTCCCCCCCCCAACTTTGAATCCTCTGCAATTTTGCTAGCTTACACACCATGACATGTGGTGCCATATCTGTGCCATACCACTAGAAATCATCTTCTAGGCTGACATGGATATATTCATCTAGGTCTTTATTAAGTCATCTACATAATTTTTTGCACATCCAACTTACTTTTCCATGTCGTACCTGAGAAGCAAGGCCTTTTTGTGCCCCCTGGTACCTTATGGCTCTTGCTGTCCTTGATGTACTCCACAAATCACATTGCTAAGGAAAAAAATGCTGCCAGTCAGCCTCTGTTATGGATGAATGGATAGGATTCTTCTGATTGCTGCTTCCCTTTTCTACGTTTTCACAACCCATCCCTTTAGTAACATGTTTTGAATCTTTCCAAGGATTTATGTGGAGCTCATTTGTCTATCATTGAGGGAACCGAAGATTGAAATGTGTTAAACATTTCCAGTCATAGGTTTTCAGCTTTCACTATGGTCTTGCCCTCAAACTCATCCCACCTCAGGTTTTTCAAAGGCCAACATTTTGAATGAGATCTTTCCACCATACAGAACGAACCCAGGTACAATTATTCATTAATTTATTTAATGTTTTTGATACTGATTAAGCTCTTCCTCAAAAGTTCTGTACAGAAGTAAGACTTGGTTATGACCATTTAGATAGTTACCAGGTATTGGACAGGACAACAGTTCTCAAAGTATGATCCCCAAATTAGCAGCATCAGCATCACACAGAAATCAGTAGGTATGTTTTGGAACTACAGAAACTCTTGAAGCTATGTTTTAATAAACTTTATCCCCTTGTAGAATTACAGTGATAGACACCAAACTTTAGAACTCCTGGAATAAGACACACGTATAGGGAAATAGAGGGTTATATAGTTGTTGTTGTCAACATGCTTCTGGAGGATAGAGAAGTCACTTACTAAAATGATATGGTTGTGTATCCTAAATCTGTGGGTTTTAGTCATACATACAGGTGGATTTCCTTATGGAAGGAAAACATCTCTCCACCTGCTTGTTGATGTACATTATTTTAACAGGGGGTAAAATCTATATTAAACCACCAGAAAATTAGTCACCTCGGAAGCGTTTTTGGGATGAGATGAGGTAACAAACAACAAACTCATCAACTAATTAATTAGAGAGTGATAACTATAGGAAGCCAGAACTTGATGAGGTAACATCCTGAAATGTACTCAAATTAACTTATGATCAGTCAGTCCAACTACAGGTAAGCCTTTCAGGTTGCAAAGGAGTTAGCAAATGGAGGCAAGTATGGTACAAACAAGAAAAGCAAACTTGACTGCACTGATATTCCTTGCCCTCTTTGAGCTCTTTATGTAAGGTAAGAGCGTTTAGCCTTGCCCAACACCATTCTGTCTTAGAGGGACATGGTTCCTGACCTTTATGAAGTGCTAATATTCTTCAAATAATTTACAAGGACTTTTGTTGACTTTTTAATTTCTAAACAGAGTTTGACTTCATCTTTATTCTCAAATGTGTCACTGATTGAAGTATTGCTGTAGTGGTTTCTAGGTTTCTTTTTTAATTGATTGATGCACAACGTATAAAGTCTTAGCTGACATGGCGGATTCAGGGATGACCTCCCTTCTCACAGGAACGGTGGATAGGTTGTTTGTTTCACACTGGTGTGTGGTAGCTAAGATCTTCATGCCACAGCTTACTACTAGGGGAGACAGAGACCACAGTGTTCTAGACCTCCTGTGTTGACTCTTCTCACATGACTGCCCTACAGCTGGACCTACAACAGACCCCCACGTCAGCACTTGTTCCTTTGTTCTTTGTTTATCTGTTGAAATATCTACCACCTCCACTGCGATTTGAACATACTGGGTTTTCTGTTCATTTCTGTGCCTGGTAATTAATACCATGCTTGAGAGATGATTTGTTCCATAAGTATTTATTGAGCACGTGAGTGAATGTTTGGATGATGAAGTACATGATTTTTCTTGTTCAAAATCATGGCATACTTTCTGAAAAATAGCCTATTTCCTAATAAGCAATTGCAGTAGACGCTGACAGAGATTTAAGTCTATATCTTTACACTGTATTTCAGGTTACTTCTTGCATATGATAGAAAAAAAGTGATTAATGAGAGAATACATATCCTGTGCCGTGCTGTCTTATGTCTTCTCTCCCTTTATGTTCAAAACAAGCAAATGTTTAGAAGTGAGAATAGAAATATGTCTACTAAGACATATTTAAGACATATTTAATAATTTTAATGGAAACATTAGTTTTGGAAGTCCAG
Organism: Ailurus styani; assembly: GCA_002007465.1. Taxonomy (NCBI): domain Eukaryota; kingdom Metazoa; phylum Chordata; class Mammalia; order Carnivora; family Ailuridae; genus Ailurus; species Ailurus styani. The sequence goes on from LNAC01000273.1 coordinate 559,068, forward strand.
GTTTAATTCCACGAAGTCATCCTTTTTATTTATACTTTTCCTTCATCTTTATCCTATTCTCCATCTTTTAAATGCCTTTTTCTAGCTCCAGTTAATTTTTCTACCTTATGTTATTTCAACCTAGTTGGTATGTAAAAGGAGAATTTGGGGGAACTAACTACCCCAATTTGTGCAGAACACTGTGGTTTTATCCCTGTGGCTGTGGTCCAAACGGGCAGAAAAGGGAGCAGTGGTAGCTTCTATTTGCCTTGGTTCATTTAATGGTTCTGTGGATGGTGGGGCCCCTAAAGATGCTTTTCCACTTACAGTCAATATTAATGAACTACAGAAAATGAGAACTTCATCCACTTTTTAGTAACATCAGCTTCACTTGGGTACACATGGCCCCAATAGATAGATTTTTAAAAGCATTTTATTAGCATACTGAAAATTCCCATTAAACGCTAGACTAGAGAACTTGATAAGTCACACACTATATTGAAAACTGTCCTTCATGAGACTTCAAAGGGTAGACCTAATACGTTTTTCTCATCTCTAATATCAATGATTCTATTATACTTAGTGTAACTTAACTCTTTTGGTATTTTCAAATGAAAATTTATTATATAAAGTGAAGTGTTTTTTTAAAGCACAGTGGGTAAAATCATATTTAATGAGGGATGAGATGATTTTAAGTGCTACAGTGTATTTCTAAAAAGATTGGGATCATTCAAAATTTCTGAGTACTCTGCCCCAAGCATTCTGATGGTAAGATAAGTTTTAATTGTCTTCAGAGCTTAGTATCTAAAAACTATTTTTTTTTTTTTTGGCAAGGGAGAGTCTTCTGAGAATGAAACACACAGCGATCTTTAGGATGCCTATATTTAGTCGTACAAATAATTTTGTGACTATAATAATTTCCATGTAGAAACAATGGCAATTATTTCAGTTTCTTTGGTACACAATATGGTTTTAATAAATCACCCTTTTTAGAATTTTGTCTCAGATAAAACAGACAAAAGCATTACCTCAGATAAAATTAGGATTATTTTTTGTTAACAACAAGCATTGTGCTATTTTATGAAAGACCCCCCCCAAAAAATTCCTCCCAGCAATTATTTAATAGTTTTGGATTTTATAAAATTTTATATCTTTTCCTTAAAATTCTGGGTCAATGCCAAAGTTCAATTTCTCCTATACCAGTTGTATTCCATAAAAAAGGTAAAAATCAATTAAAGTCATATATTCTGGAAGAGCATCTAAGTGTATGGAAACATTATTAAGTTAAAGCCTTTTTGTGTTTTTTCTGGCAGTTCTCCTCCAAATTGTGTCCAAACCACTTTGTTTCACTGTAGAATAAAGGAAGCTGTGTGTTTTCTTTTCTTGGCAGGTGAAGGTAGAACTAATACAGAGAGGAACTTCTTTGGTAGTGTATGGCGCGACGGACATTGGCTATCTGATGACATCACCCCGTAAGGAAGAAACTCTCAAGGCTATTCCACCGGCTTTGGAAATCGACACAAGCTGCTGTTGGGTTTGCAGTACCAAAAAGCTTAGTGATAGTGAAAAATAGATAAATAAAAATACCTGCTCCCAATACCAAAGTCGTCTAGTGCTTCCTATAAGATTATAAGTGTTTCGTGCAGATTAATGCTCCAACTCAGTGATGCCTTGTTTGATGTAACATGTTTTTCTGCCATGGGTTTTCTGAGCCCAGGGTTTTCTTGTTTGTTTTGTTTTGTTTTGTTTTTTTCATGTCCATAGAAACTATACATTGATCTACTCTAGTTTTCCCTTGCTCATGGAAAAAACAAAACAGGATACATGGCCTTTCAAAGGAGCCGATCACGTCAGAATAAGGTCATCCATTCAGCTGAAGCAAGATTGGTTCTAGGAACGGAACAACAGCTTTGTACAGGGAGCCATGCATTTTGCCAGAAGTAGACTATATCTGAATGGCTTATGCTAAATCCTTTAACCCTAACTCAAACACAAAACAACCTTGGAAATGTGCCAAGTGGCTACTAGTCTCAGCCAACCAATGTGAGTGTGTGTGTGAACACACATATTTATACACACACATATATGTATAAACAGCTATATGTAAATGTACCTATCTCTCTCTCTCTCTACACACAAGCACACGCATCTTTTATTTTATCTCTGACGTATCTAGTTTGATTGAAGAATAAACATACCTTTACATCACCATATATTAGCTCTCATTTGTCAAAATGCATTCAGTGGGGCACCTGGGTGGCATAGTTGGTTAGGTGTTTGACTCTTGGTTTTGGCTCAGGTCATGATCTCAGAGTCGTGAGATCAGGTCCCTCATCAGGCCCTGAGCTCAGGGGGTAATCTGCCTGGTATTCTCTCTGCCCCTTCTCCTCCCCACACTCTCTCTCTCTCCAATGAATAAATAAATCTTTTTTAAAAAAACGCATGCAGTTAAACATTGTAGCATTTGTTTGAAGGGAAAATTCATTTTAAAAATCTACTTAGCAAAACATAAACTACACTTAAGCTATCAGTACATGAACTAATATCTTTATACCATTGCTGATTATAAATATTTAAGGATTTTCTTTTGGTGAATCCTCAGAGAGTATTGTTTCAAGGAGAAACAATAGCCCAAACTGCAACTATTTTAATGACTATTTTATACTTATGACCAAATATTGTATTTATTGAATCCCTGAATATATATATTTGTGCATTCTTTCTTTCTGTCCCCATTTCTCTTGTTCTGTCTGGGTTACCTTTTGTTATCTTGTTAACTCTTTGTCTCTCTGTCTTTGATGTACACATACACACTCCTACAAACATTAACTTAACATAAGCATTAATATAATATATATGTTAGGTATAATAACAAACATACATAGAAGATTCAGATTTGGGGGGTGGTGGAGGAAATGGTCTTGCAGGATTTTTTTTGTGGTGACAGAAGGTTTTGAATGGGAGTTATGCCTAAAAAGAGGTAGAATAATAAGAATGAGCTCCCCAAGTGGATGGGGACATAGAGATGTCAGTGAACACACTCTGTGCATCAGTAAAGGACATTCATTGGAATGCAGGGATACAAAACAATAGTGTGGTAGGAAAATGGGGGCATAAAGATAGTGGGACAGACTGTTAGCAGTCCAGTATTATATGAATGTAAATTTTGAAGTAGAGACATTTAAGACAGATACTGAAATCATTAGGGATCAAATGGTAAAGGTCTTTGTATGCCACTGATACAAAATTTTGGCTTTTTCTTAAATGAGAGTTGTTGGGGTTGATGTAGAGCATGAAATCATCCCTAATACCCAGCTTGCTAAAATATAACACGGAGGCCACTGGGGGCGATGGAAGGTTTTGGAGAAGGGCATAGGCCTTTGGAATGCCGAGTCCCATGTGACCACTCTGCCCTAGGAATGTCCCAGGAATTGCCTTCTGCCAGAAGCCTTCTTAGCCAAAAAAGCCACCCTGTGATCTAAGAGACTTATGCTTTGTCTCTTGGGCTCTGTTTAGTAGAAAACGCAGATTAGCATATCGTATCTTTCCTGTGAACAGATCCTCCCAGTTCCCCCGGAAGATCCCTTTGTCACACATCACGTGCTTGAGAAACAGTGATAAGGATTTGTGATTATCCTGAAGGACCAATCAAGGCAGGAGCACAAAAAGGCAAAGTGTCTTTGTCTCTGAGCGTTGACCCCCTTGCCTTGTCCTCTCTTTTACAGGAAAGTTTGGAGCAAGCTTTCAGCTGTGGGTACTGGGATGGTTGGCCATTCCCAGCAGAGAGTTATTACAAGACTTCAAACATTGGGTTGACATATCCAGATGTACACTGAGATTCATCACTCAGGAAGATGTGTGGTGAGTAGAGATGGTTAGGGCAAGGAGAAATATGGAGGCTTTAACTAAGGAAGTGGCCAAGGGAGATGGAGTTAGTTGAAATTTTTGAGAGACACTAAGGACAAAATTGGTAAGACTTGGCAAATAATTAAGTAAGGGGGAAAGGAAAAACAAGTTAAAAAAGTGTTGCCTCATAACAGGTTTGTTGAAGTATATGGAAATTTGTGACACCAAGTTCAGAGATATACGAGGAAGAAACAGAGCTGGTAGGAAAGTTGCTAGACATTTGAGGATAGTTGACACACAATGTTTCATTAGTTTCAGGTGTAAAACTTAGTGATTTGACAAGTTTATACATTATGCCACTCGTATAGCTACCATCTGTCCCATTACATTGCTATTACAGTATCCTTGACTATTCTTTACGTTGTGCCTTTTATTCCTATGACTTACTCATTCCATAACTGGACACCTCTATCTCTCTTTCCCCTTCACTTAGTTTGCCCAACCCTCCACATTCTTCCTTTATTCTTTATACTTATAGTTCTGATTGTGCTTTTTGTTTATTCATTTTTTAAATTCACTTTATGAGTGGAATGATACGGTATTTGTCTTTCTCAGTCTGATTTATTTCATTTAGCATAATATCCTCTAGGTCCATCCATGTTATCTCAAATGGCATGATCTGATCCTTTTTTAAGACTCTGTAATATTCCATTGTGCATGTATTCCATATTTTCCTTGTCCATTTGTCTATTGACATTCTGAATTTGTATGGCTATAAGGTAATCAGTTGGCTGTCTGGGTCTAGAACTCAGGAGAATTTAATGGTAGGAGAATATATGAATCATAAGCAATCAGAGAGTGAGTAAGTTCATCTCAGGAAAATAAGTAGCATAAAAAGAGAATAAAACAGGATAAATCACTGGAGGTGCAACAACACTTATGGATAGATAGGAGGAGAGGAAGGATAGAAATGGTCAAAGAAGTGAAAGAAAGTCAAAAATGAAGAAAGTCTTGTAACACAGAACCCAAAGGATGGGAGTCTTTCAAGAATCAAATTTGAAAAGAAGTAACTAAAATTCATTAGAGAGTCTAAAAAGATATATAAGGGTAAACTTTAAATATTGAGACATTTCATATTATTTTATCTCAAAGGAATGTTAGTTGAATCCACAGTCCACCTGTGAAATTCAGGTTAGTGTGCAATATTTCTCTGTTAAATCAGAAGCCAGAGAGTTTAAGAGATTGGGAGAGAAATATCTTCTCGGTATGTATTAAAGGACATGTGATCCTGAGCCAGTGAAAAGCATAAAGACAGCCACAGTGAAGCAAGAAAACTAGAACACCTAGAATCTGTATAAAATAAGTTCTACATTTAATTTTACAATGCTTTGTTATACTACCTTCTGGCAACTGAGGTTTTGTAGGATTTCTGGAATGTTCCTATAAATATCTGTGCATTGAACCTGCTTTTTAAAATAAATGTGATTAAAAAAAACACATATCATGCCAAATTGAATTTACTATTTCTCTTCCTGGAGCCATGTATTATATCCAAGCAAGTTCCCTAGTAAAGAGTTTGAGAAGATGATGGAGATACAAGAGTTTCTTTTTACCTACACGACTTATCTTAAACATCAGTGTAGTAATCAGGCCACTTGTTATTCGATAGTAGGAAAACATAGGGCATTTATGATGACTGAAAGAGCCACGCTAAAGATTTTCATAATTATTTTCAGAGGAATGGGTGAGAATACTTGTTGAGAACCAACACACAATCCTGCATGTCTCCATTATTCAGCAGAAGAGAAGGAAATTCATGGGAGCAGCAGAGAATAAATAGAAAGAAACTACTGTTCTTTAAAAACTTACAGGGAGTTGCGTCCTCTGCTAATAGTACCCGTATATGTTGATAGATGCATTTGGTCTTTTAAACAAATTTTTATTTTTTATTTTTATTTTATTTTTTTTTAAAGATTTTATTTATTTATTTGACACAGAGAGAGAGATTACAAGTAGGCAGAGAGGCAGGCAGAGAGACAGGGAGAGGAGGAAGCAGGCTCCCTGCTGAGCAGAGAGCCCGATGCGGGCCTCGATCCCAGGACGCTGAGATCATGACCTGAGCCGAAAGCAGACACTTAACTGACTGAGCCATCCAAGTGCCCCAAGAGGCTACTTTTAAATACCATTCCAAAAGTGTGGNTTTTAAAGATATCCTACCCCATTAGCCAATGAGGAAACTGGACCTTGGGAAAATCAGGTAATGTGTCGAAAATCAGATAGCTAGTCCATGGTAGAGATATCATTTAAGATCAAACTACCCAATGTCAGTGGTATGGCTTAAAATCTAACAGATTTCAAATAAGGTTGAATAAGTGCAAAAAATGAATCAGGGCAGTAAAATGTAGATGTCATTGAAGTCATGCTTGTAGGAATTGCGGTCATCAAATGAAGATTCTCCAGTATTGTTCCCAACTGATAATTCAATACCATGAAGAGATGTCTTTTATGTTACAAAGCTGGAGTGTCTCACTTCTTTTGTTTCGAAAAAGAAGAAAGCACTTGATTTTCTTTAGTCTTGTTAGAAATAAACATCACAGAAGTGGGGTTAGCCATGAGATAAACAGAGAGGCATATATAACCATTTTTTTTTTCCAGTTTGAAGGAGAGTGTGAGATAGTGAGATATTATTTATGACTAGAAGTGCAAATGAAAGATTAGTATTGATAAATTCCATTAATTACTTTCTCTATATTTGTAGAACTTTTAAACTCATGTCTACTTTCTATGCTGCTAGTCTTTGCTTTGGTTTCCACCTTAGTTCAGTGTGCCTTATGTCTAAACCACTTTATTTTCTAATTCATGATTTGCTGCCTCACTTCCGGCTTGATCCAGTTTGACCACACACAAATGGACTTTTTGTTAAAATTTCATACCCCTCTTAGGTAGATGTCCCAATGGGAAGCTCTGTAAGTCTTGGTCCAATATACCTCCACCTGAGCTCTAGCCTCAGGTGGATCAGCTAAGGATGGAGAAGCAAATAAAATCAAAAAACAATTGTTTATCACAATCCAAGTATCAGATAAGTCACAGATTCAAAATATTCATTACCAGCACCTTATTGTTATTAACATGGAGATTTCTGGTGACTGATTACCAGAGTACTGCTTAGAATTAGAATGCAGTTTTTACTAATTGTTTGACTCCTCTTTTCCCCCCCACAACAATGCAGGTAATAGAAGGTGCAGTCTTAACCTTTCAAGTGCTCAATTATTTCATCACATTTCATGTTAAGAATGGTTAGGTCTAGGCACCTGAGTTGAATGGAAGATAAAACAATATACTAAAACTTTGGGATGCAGCAAAGGCACCGCTGAGAGAAAAATTTGTAGTGAGAAATACCTACATTAAAAAAGAAGAAATATTTCGGGGCCTCTGGGTGGCTCAGTGGATTAAAGCCTCTGCGTTTGGCTCAGGTCATGATCTCAGAGTCCTGGGACCGAGCCCCGCATTGGGCTCTCTGCTCAGCGGGGAGCCTGTTTCCTCCTCTCTCTCTGCCTACCTCTCTGCCTACTTGTGATCTCTCTGTCAAATAAATAAATAAATCTTAAAAAAAAAAAAGAATAGTTAGTTCTAGACAGCAGAGCTAATAGCATCCATATCTGCCAATCTAATTGTCCTACACTTGAGTCCACCACATTAAAAATAATAAAATTTCAACTCCTTTTGTAGCTTTATTTTTCTGTGTCTTTACTCATGGAGTGAATATGTAAGTTAAATCTTTGGTTGCAAAGATGACCCATGAAGAACTGTACTTGGGATATGGAAATCAGTCAAAATATAATTGGTGGGTTTCCACTCCAGTGTAAGGAAAAGAAAGCATGAGCCCGGACAAAGACAAAAACCATAAAAATTATAAAAAATAGAAAATTTCAGGGCTCATCCTTTCTTTGTTTTATTAAAAAAAAATCATCCTTCCCCCACTGTGTTTTTCTCTCCGTCTGGCTTTCTGTTGGGTTTTAGAGTGGTGGGAGGCAAGGGACAGAGTGAGAGGAAAGACAGAGCTGGAATAATAGATTATTAAAACAAAAGCACAGGAGAGACCAGCACTGAGGAATGAGTTAAGTCCTCTATAGATTCTGAATGTAAAAATGAATTACCCTCATAAAGAAACAGAGGTCTTTCAATAACATTAAATGTTCTTAGAAAAGTCATTTACAATGCAGTTTAATTGAAGGGAGTTTAATTGTTCATTGCATATTAGAAACAGGAATGTATTAATAGAGTAGACATTTTCAGAGGGATGGGAGGAAAATACCATGGTGTGTTTCCATAGGTTTCTATTGGTAGGATATTTTCCCTCCATATAATATATGGAGGCATTAATTTGTATCCCAATGTGCATTTGAGAAAATTTCTTAACCTGGCAAGTAAGAAAGCTACCTCTCTGAATTGGGGAAAAAATAAATAAAATACAACTCTCTTATAACATTGTTTCTACACAGAGATAACATTTAAATGACTTGACTGATTAGCGGTATACTGGGTGACTTTTGCTATTTATTTGACCAAATGAACCAATTGTTTATGCCTAGGGTTAACATAGTTTTAAGCTCCCTAGTGACCACTCCTATGTGAGAATTCTACCCAGTTGGTAGTCCTGCTTTCCCTCAGAGGAAGGGTAATTCTGTACTAGAACACATTTTTTTTAAATTGTCAAACTTTATGGAAAATTTGTTATGTATAGGCATCTCTAGAGAAAAAATTATTCAGTTGGATTACCATAGGATTGACTCATTAATAGCCTAATTTGAATAATGACTAGGTTACCCTTTAGCATGCTTGACTGTAGCAAGATTATTAAAATATCAGAGAGAACTTCGTTTTCCAAGATTAAATCAAAGTTTCCTATTCTTGATCTTATAGCTGTCAGGAATACTACACATTACTATATTTTGTCTTCTAATTGCAATGTATTTTTTCATGTCAGTGATTACATCCAAATACTTAAATGACAGGATATTCATTTTGCTTAATAAATTTCTGCCAGTATATAAATACATATAGCAAGTGTATAAATGCTGATAAATGAGAGAAGAATCCAATGTGGTAAATACAATAAAGTGTATGTATATCTGGTATAATCTAACAAGAAAAGTGGCAGAAGGTCCTATAGACTGATAATCCCAAAACATGACAGGTTGCAATGAACAAAAATTAGGAAACAGCCTCCATAATTAGGATATTAGGATAGGGTAAGTAAATTAGATATATCCACTCAATAGAGTATCATTTGATCATTTGAGAAGAGGTTTTATACCTGAGAAAGGCTTTGTATCTAAACAGATTTTAAGGAGATGTAACAAAATATTAGCCATCCGTGATCATTTGATTACCAAAACATGGACATTCTTCTGCCACTTCTTTTAGTTAAAAAAAAAATAGGAAGGAAAAATATAAAGACAATAAATGCTATGAGAACAGTTACTTTTTGATCTGTACTGATCACTGGTCTATTCCCTCAAAAAGTGAAAAACATATTTTTTGAAATAAGCTTTTGCTAAAAACTTTTTACATGTAAGTTTGGAGACCCCTTATTTTCTTATCTTGTGGAGAAATTAGCATAATGTTAGAAGGACAATGTGATCAATGTAATGGCTAATGTTTAGTTGTATTTCCAAATCTAAGCTTTTCTTTGGTCAAAAAATTAAAAAGGCAGCTGCCAAAGTTGTAAGATTAATTTTGAACATAACGAAAAGGATTCTTTGGGAGAAGCCGGGATTTACCTAGCTCTTAGTTTTGAAAAATCTCATGTGACACTTCATAGAGAGAGGGGACACCGAGTGAAATATTGAAAAAAAAAAATCATGCTCAAAAAACTTCCCTATGTTAAATGTCAAGGTAAGATTCCTATAGTGTTTTACTGCTATAGAATGGCTTAACAAAAGCCTGGGACACCATACCAGAGTATCTTGGAGAAAGCAATCCTATAGAGGGCCCAAAATTATCATTAAATGTTTAGTTTCTTGGGATATCTTAAGGCAGACACGGTATCTATTAAAGCTTGAAGGAAGGATAGACTCTGTATCCTTAATTAAACATAGACCAGAAAAACCAAAGGCTTTCCAGGAATGGAGGACAGCGCCCACAGGGAATTTATTTTTGAAAAAAATACTGTGAACTCTACTAGAGCAGGGAATTATTGAGGGAGGCAGGAAGAGTTACTAAAGATAGGTATGGGTCTTAGTGGGATTGTCTCTGAATAGGTTTTCTTTGTGGGCAGAAAATTTCTTAATTGCTGTGTGTTTATTCCATGCCTCACGTATAACACGTGGTTATTAAGTGTTCATTGTGTTAAGAAAATCAGGGAAAAGAAAGTGTTTATACCATTGACACTTCTGAAGGAAGTTTTCTACTTCACCCTTGGGTGCCTGAAGTGGAAGAATCAGATTAACAGGGCTGATTGCTCATTTTTCTTACTATGAAAGTAGAAATTAATATTGATACATTTACTCAGCAAACATATAGTGAGTGCCTGCAATGTACCAGTCCCCTTTGTGATATAGTGATTTATACCATAGAGTCCTTGTCCTTAGGAAGTACTTACCAAGGACTTTTTCAAGGCTTTGGGCCACCCTGTGCAGAATCAGTGAAATCCCAGGCAAGAACTCTGATACAATTTGTCAATTCAAAGTGCTGAAAGTAAACTATAAGAGCAGACAGAGCCATCTTCTCTTAGCAAGAATGTAGCCCAAACCCCAGTCAGGGTAAGTTTGAGTATAATTGAGAGACTATTTTTGCAAAAAGCACATTAGGGTATTTCAAATGACATTATAATATTTGCATTCAGTGGTCTCCAAAATGGCAGCTTTGAGACTTTGAAATCAATGGAGCTCCACTCAGAGGGAGTAATCACAATGAGAGAACGTAGCCCAGTGTATCATCTACTGAATGATACCCAACAGAATAAGCATGCATTTGAATTGTCATTGTGATTTGTTGTCTTTTTTTAAAAAATAAAACTAAGGAGAAGATAATGCAACTAACACTGCTCAATAGTGCAACATTAGCTCCTTCTTTTTTCTTTTTTTGTCTGTTTCTGTTTTATCCACAAATTTAATACTCAGTTTTTAAATTGTAGATATTAGATAAGTAAACTTTTTCCCCAGGGTGCATTAAAATGTTTTTGGAATGCTTTGGGAGAAATATTGTCCCCCTTATATTATATCTAGACTGAAGACTGATAATGAAAGATAAGGGATGCGAACTTGTTTTTATTGGACACAATAACCGTGTATTTTCTTTTTCCCTTCATTTGTTCATTCGCTTATCATTATTTCCTTCCTTTTTTTCTTTCTCCCTTCCTTCCTTTTAATAATTATTTATAAATCACTTTTCCAGGAACTGAAAATATAGACATAAAAAATATAGGCATAATTCCTATTCTCATAAAATTTATAATTTACTTGGAATAGGGAAAGTAGGCACATTTAAAAAAGATAGTAAGAACAACACAGAACACAAAACTATATACAATTATAGGGAATGATTTGGATGAGCAAAATACTATGTCATATTTTTTGTTGGGAAAAATATCCTTGATGAACTAATACTCTAAGTGACAACTGAATGACACACATGAAGCAAAGATCATGGGGGCAGAGAGGTCCAAGAGGAGGAAACATACCCTGTTTGATTTCAGCAATAGTAAGTACCCTGTTCAATGCCCTGTTTGATTTGCTTAAGCAATAGTAAAATAGCTCACATAAGTGAAGCTGATAACAAAAAAAAGAAAGCATTGTATGAGGGGAAGCAGGAGACCTAGGGAAAGAGTAGATCATAGAGAGTCTTGGAGGCCCATTGAATGTCTAGATTTTATTCAAATGGGGAGTAATTGAAGAGTTAAGGTGTGGTCACCCTGCATGGCATGTGGAGAAAGGATTGTTACTTACTGTTAGTGGTGAGGGATGGCTCCGGAGATAGATTCTGGGTAAGTTTTGGACATAGAGCTCAGAGGACTTGCTAATGGATTGGACGTTGGAAGGATGAGTAGAAGAGAAGAATTTAGATCAGCTCATAAGTTTTTGGCTGGGAAAAGTAGATGGCTGTTTCTCTCTCTGATTGTGGAAAACCAGGAGAGAAATAGGTTAGGAGTAAAAGGGCTGGAGAGGGCACATAAAAAGTTCTGCTCATGGGTATGTTAGTTTTGAGATGCAGAATAGATATGTAGGTCAAGATGACAAGGATACAGGTAGAGGTACAAGTCTGGGGCTCAGGGGCAAGATCAAGGCTGAAAATAGAAACTTTATCATAAGTTCATGAGATAGTCATGACCCCTCTTCCCATCTACCACTTGAGGAGGTGGCATACTTATACTCCTCATCCTGTCTCTTTTATGATTAGTGGCAGAGAATTGGAGAAAACATTAGGAATGCAGCCTACAACTTCATAACCAAACAAAGCAATCACTACTTTCCAATGACCATGACGTCATGAGTGCCATATTATTAATGCTTTGCATTAGCTATTCATGCAGCAGAAATCACTTATGAATTCCCCAAAGAGTACCTATCACAACTGTTGGGAACTTACACCCAGGTCTCTGCAGACAATTGTAATCTAGTGGGAAAAGCATGGGCAGAGAAACCATGAGTCTTAAGAAATGTTTAAACCAGATCCATGAACAAATTTAGAATTTAGACTAATAGATCTAGCTTGCTAAATCACTCTTTCTCCCACATACATCTGGATTTGTAAAATTATACCTCAATTGATCAAGAATTTTGTTTTTCAATAGGTCCATGTAGTAATCTATATAAAGATGCGATCTGTGGAGCTTCTTTTTGAAAGGGTAACCAGAAATGTATTTTCTAAAGAGCCATTATTTTTTCCAGAATGGAGGACACAAAATGAATGAATGAATGAAATGTAACATCTAAACAGCTACTACTGAAACTTGGGATTTATAACAAAACCTGGAGTTTCTTTTTCTTTAAAAAATATAGGTAACAAAAGATGGATTGACTCTATAGACTCTAAGCTTTATGTGGACAGAAGCCATTTTCATCTTGTTTAGTGGGTCTTATTTTGATATTTTGGGGATAACTAAAGTCCCACCCACATCAGGACTTTTACATATGCTGTTTTCCTTTTTCTGAATTCTTTTCTCTTTCCTGATTCTCTACCTTCTTCCTCTAATTAATGCCTGCCAAATTTTTAGAATTCAACCTAAGCATCACTGCTTCAGTGGACTTTTCTTGATCTCACTGAGAAGATCTCTCTTCTATCACTTGATAATACTCCTGTAGAGCAGTTATTAAAATTTCCAGTTATACATTTGTATAATTGTTTAATCGAGACCTTTTTCATTATAATCTAAACAGATCTGTTTTGCTCAGGGTTTAGGTGAGGACAATAGTAGGCGTTTATGTAAATCAAATACCTTCATGATTTCCAAAGTGACAAGAATCATGGAATCTCTAAAATGCAAGAAAAAAAACAAACAGGCTGTTTTATTCAGGCTGATGTTTAGCTGTACCAAGAGAAATTAATAAAACTATCCATGAGATTTTCACCAGAAAGAAAATTCATATATACCGTATCTTTGAAAAAATTAAGGAACACAAAAGCAGCATTTCCATATATCTGCTTTTAAATTGGATTATTCGAAGATTCAAACTGAATTTAATACAATAAAAATCTAGGACACCATCAGCTTCCAGAAAAATCTAGATTCAGTGCTTGTACTTTACCTTGAGCACAGAGGGCATGCAATGGCATCTTCGACTTAGTCATCAAGGCACATACATTCATTTCAAGAGAGGTGAGGTCACTGCTTTCTCTCACTGCACCTTATTCACATGATGTGGGAAAAATATTCTCATACCTGCTTATGAAAAACCTGTCTTTCCCCACATTGCCTTGGAAATTCACCCTCTTCACCCAATCTTAAAGGTGTAAAATTTATCCTATTTCCATAAATTAGCTTTTGTGATCATTTTTTAAAAATTATGTTGAAAAGGGAATTAGAGGTCTGATTTCCACACTTGGGGGCTTCATTCTTCTAAGTAAAAATGGCTAATTATAAGTGCCTTTTAACATGCATAATAGCTTATAGGAAAATGATTGTTATTCCACATTTGCTAGTTTACTTTATTATTACCCCATATTTTTATAACATTTTAATGTTTATCAAGCACTTTCACTTCTTTGATTTTCACAAGAGCATTCTGAGCTATGCGGAGATTAATATCCTCATTTTGTAAATGAATGAATGAGGGCTTAAGGAGTTTAAATAACTTCCGAGGCATAATAGTGTTTTGTGAAAAGGGTACGCACATTAGAGTCAGGAGAGCTTGAATTTGTATATGGATTTTATTAGTAACTGGCTGTAAGACCTTAGGCAACTTGCTTATAAACTCCCTCTCACTCTCCACTCCCGCCAAGCTTCATTTACTTCACCTGTAAAATGGTAGTGTTATTCATCTCCTGTCATTGCTGTACAGAACAAATAACAAGACATATCTAAATTAAAAATATATATATATATATACTTAAATGGTGCTAAGAATTTTTTTTTCCAAGTCCAGTACTTTTTCTATAGGCCATGGTATGTAACAATAAACACAAGAGTAAAAACGGTTCGAGTTTCATCCTAACAAGTATACTGGAGACTTTGAAAGAAACAGCTCGTCAAAGAGTAAAGATGAATGCCTTTGGTAGAGCTTGNCTAAATTAAAAAAAAAATATATATATATATACTTAAATGGTGCTAAGAATTTTTTTTTCCAAGTCCAGTACTTTTTCTATAGGCCATGGTATGTAACAATAAACACAAGAGTAAAAACGGTTCGAGTTTCATCCTAACAAGTATACTGGAGACTTTGAAAGAAACAGCTCGTCAAAGAGTAAAGATGAATGCCTTTGGTAGAGCTTGCAGAGCAGTCAAGTGAACGTAAAGGAGGCTAGAATGAAAACTTACAGGGTTGGCGGGGTGGGGAGGGGTTGTAGGATGTTTGCCACCTGAGAACTAAAGAGAAAAGGAATCTGGAAGGCTGATCATAAACATTAGTCTCTCCTAGTCTATGAATACAAAGCACAAGCCAAACAACAAGGCAAAACAAGAACAAGGTCCAAAGACTCCGTGTTCTTCCTTCTGGCTAAAGGGAAGGGCCAACTTGGGAAGGCAAATTTTGCTAGTTTTACACTTTCTCTGAAGGTCTTTGGATGGGAGTAACTATTATCTGGGCATCTCTTGGAGAGATGAGCTTTAAACACCCAGAAGTTGAGATGAAAGGAGATCTGTGACTCTTAATGGGCTTCAAAAAGAGAACTTTTCTTAATGCTCCCTTGAAGACAGACTGAAGCATCCCACTGAGATATTTATGAGGCCTCTGTCAGAAGAGACTTTCGTACGTATTGGTGTATAACACTGAGAAAATAACCAAAGATTCCTTCACAAAGCATTAGATGTGACCCTCTCACTTCTTTCTCCTTAATCTTTTTTTGCTTTCTAATTTTTTCAGTACCCCCTTCAACAAAAATTAATTTTAAACTTAGGAAATGTGCTCAAGGTCATATAGTAAGCAGAGGAGACACAAGTTCAACCCACACCTGGCAAAAATCCCATATCACTTTCATTGATCCACACCTTTTTTTTTTTTTTTATGTAATCTGAGAAATTTTTTTTTCTTCCCCTGAAAGGGGATAGCATTTTGCAAGGGATCACCTAAGCCTCAGTGAAATTTTAGGTTGAATGTAGCATGCTTAATTTTTTAACATCCCCTTTAGAGATGACACTATTTCCCTTACTTCATTTTCAATCTAGCTGAGCAAAGCCACTGTATAAATATTAGGGGTGGGAGAGAGGAAACATTTGAGAATTGTCCTGGAGTGCTGTCTCAGGTGCTTCTATTTCTACCTACTGGCAAACTGTTACCCACTAGACTAATTTCATATCAATTGAGAAGCATTTGGTCAAGATTCCTTTAGCCAACAACGATGATATCTTTCCCAAGATAAAAAGAATACCAGGAGAGAAGAACGTGTCATGGTGGCAATAAGAAAACATTTTCTTAATTTTGTGCAAGATGGGGCTCCTAGGCAGTTATCAGTGTCACCTGTATAAATGCAGGGCAATAGTCTAATCCAGGGGTTACAAAGACAGTGATAGGGTCAGGCCAAAGTAGATCACCATTCACTGGGTGATGGCAGGTAAAAAGCAGCCCTTATTGCTCACAAAACACCTGTGAGGATTCAGCAACGCTGCAGGCCTAGTGAACCTGCTTCTAATCACCTCTCTTTTCCCATGAAAGGTTCTGCACGTTGTTGTCTGCAGCGCACTGCAATTCTTTCTTTCCCAAATGCCAGCTGACATGGTGCTCCCTCTATGGACAGCTGCAGCCCTTTGCTTTCATCGTACCCAACTAGGCACCCGAAGGACTTGGTAATTTACGTTTTGTGCCATACATCCAAACAAGTTTATAGATGAAGAGAATGCATACATACATATTTGAAACTTAAAAATGCATGCCAAGTTTCAACTAAATATAACTTGAAATGCATAAGACATGAAAACTGCAAAGTGGGATTTATTAAGACACAGCAAAATGTTGTCTGCTGTAACAGTAAGTAGCAAAGAACATTACCGAGGGTAACTGTGAGTGTCTGGCACGTATTTTGTTTTTCTTTCTGTACAGTTGCTTTTGCTAAAATCTTTATTTTACATCTTTAGGAAAAGATGAAGGGAGCACAGTGATATTTGTGACACAGCTGTGGGTTACATGCTATTCCATATTCTGATTTTAACCAGTTAAATCAATCGGCAGACAGTTACTAAGACCTATCTGGTAAAAGACATGGGCCTAGTTGACCTGTAGGATACAGAAGTACACAGATTTCCGTGCAAAGCTCTCAGCCTGCTTTTGAAGCAAGATAGAAGAATTCAGAAAGCAAATTGATTATATTAAGACAAGACAGAATAAATTCTATGTATGCGGCGCAGACAAACGTTGTATGCGTACAGGAGGAGGAGGCCTGGCTTTGGATAAGGCTGATATGAGGCCTGTATGAAATAAATGTGAGACCAGGGATATGCTGAGTGCCAGTAAGGTTAGTGGGAAGGCATTCTGGGAGGGGCCCAGAAGAGGAGAGGAAGGACACCAGTTACACTTCAGCCCCTTATTCTTTCCTTCATTCAGTCAATGTTTATTGAGGACCTACTCTCTCTCTGGTAGCACATTAGATGCAAGGAAGTACAGTGTTCAACAAGATCTATGTCTTGGCATTTGAAGTGAGACAGAAGTAGTTAAGTGGATGATTGATTAGGAGTGTTGGCTCTGGGGGAAAAGTGGAGTCCTACCTTCATCAGTAGCTTGTTAAGTGACCTTGAGCACGTTCCTAATCTTAATACTTATTTCCCCTATTAGTTAGGTAAGACTGGCAATTGTAGGGGCACCAGCGTGGCTCAGTTGGTTAAGGAGTCTGCCTTCTGCTCAGATCATGATCCCAGGGTCCTGGGATGGAGTCTTGCATTGGGTTCCCTGCTCAGTTCCCTGCTCGTCCTCTCCCTCTGCCTCTGCCGCTGCTCCCCCTGCTTTTGCTCCCTCTCTCTCTCAAATAAATAAATAAAATCTTTATTTAAAAAAATCTGGCAATTGTAGTTTCCCTTTAGGGCTATTTGTGAAGAGTACGTGAAATAATGCATGGAAAGTACTCACACATTGCCTGGCTTATAGTTTTTGCCCCATAAGTTCGAATCTGGTCTGCTGGACTCGAATCCCTTTCTCATCATGTTATCTTCCACCTTCCATCTCTCTTTGGTGCTATTTCTCCCCCTTTTCAACCCTACAACTCTTCCAACACCCCCTCTTATATTACTCATTTTATATTCATGCATTAAATGCTACATGGGTGCATGTTTGCACCTCTTCTTCTACTCCACATGTTTTATCCTGGGACACACTCTTTCTTTCACAATGGTTTTAACTATTATCAGTTCACTGGTGATTACCAAGTGCTCATCTGTAACTTTATCCAAAGCTTCTCTTGGGAGCACCTGAACCGCAGCCTCCTTGACATGTTCACACCGTCATCCCAAAGCCATTTAAAATGCAGCACATCCATCCTTTTCTTTCTCTTGGGTTCTCTGTTTGAAGACATTGTTGCCCAAGTGAGCCCTCAGGCACCAACCTTGGCGTCAATCTAGACTTTTTCCTCTTCCTCATCTTTTCACCTCCAATCAATCAACATGTCCTGTTGAATCTTCTTTTACACATTTCTTTGCAATTTCTCTTCCCTTTTTCTAGTGTTCTTGCTGCTTCACTTATGAAAGTTCTCATCATCTCAGAAATGGTCATTGGTAGGTGTGATGTGGAGCACAAGAATCTGCATCTTTCTAAATTCAAGTGTGTTCAGTGGTCCAGTCATCAGAACCTCTAACCTAGACTATGGCCCTCTCCTTTCAAACTTCCTCCTCATCAATCTGTCCTTGTTTTGATAACAAATCTGATCATGACATTCACCTGCTCAAAAATATTCAAAGTCTCCCTTGTATTTATAGAATAAAAGGACCCAGTTTAAACTTGCCATCATGCCAAACAAGGCTCGTGATGCTCTCATCCTTCCCTGGCGGTCTCATCTCAAGTATTATTATTGGCTGTATGGGTGGTGCCTAAGGGCAAGGGTCTGGCAGAGAGACTACTTGCGTACAATCCTGGCAAGTAAAGTGAGGTTAATGAGAGCATCCAGCCATCAGATTCTTCCGGTGATTAATACACACACACACACACACACACACACACACACACACACACACACACACAATATTGTCCTCTAAATAGTAAGCAATCATTACACGTTGGCTATCAATAATTCTTCCAATCCCCTTTGCAGCCCCCCACATTGAATTTAAGTTCCACCACTACTATCTCTGAATATTCTAAAAATATCTATCTTTCTATCCCACTCCCTAACCTGATTTGTTTACCTGACTAAATCCTTCTATTCCTATTAAACACTAATTTAAATGTCATCTCATTTTCGAAGACTTTCTTGACTTCACCAGTCAAATGTAAATGCTCTTTCCCTTCACTTCCACTGCTGCTTCTTTAATTCTACTAAATTGTTTGGATGCATTTCTCCTTTCTACAGGAAAAGTGTCTAGATGACTAAAAGAAATGACTCTGAACTAGACGAGTGTATGAGATGCACCAAAGGAGCTTTAAAAACACCACCACTTTCTCACATGCACATCTTCCACTGGAAGGAAGAGCATACAACAGTAACACACAAAACCACCACCGGCTTTAAGAATTTAAGTTATCGGGGACCCCTGGGTGGTTCAGTTGGTTCAGCGGCTGTCTTTGGTTCAGGTCATGATCCCAGGGTCCTGGGATCAAGCCCTGCATCAGGCTCCCTGCTCAGTGGGGAGCATGCTTCTCCCTCTCCCTCTGCTTGCTGCTCCCCCTATTTGTGCTCTCTCTTTCAAATAAATAAATAAAATCTTAAAAAAAATAATTTATTGCTATGAAGTCCAGCAGATTTTTTCAAGTTTTCCAAGGTTAATTTGTTTGGTCCACCCCCACTGGGGGATTCCAGTATTCCCTGGCACCCCCAGAGCTAGCACACTGCCTGACCTACAACCTAAACTATTCTTCATAGCATTTAGGCTGTTCAAACTCAAGTTTTTACAGTAATGGCTTAAGCTTGCTGTGCAAAGTTGTGCTTCAACTATGTTAGGTGGAGAGGAGGAAAAGAGTATGACTTGCGGGGATTTTGCTAGATATTGTGTCGTTCCGGTGGATAGGTTGGAGGTCAATCCAGTGCAAGAAGATTTCAGCACCGGAAATGCAGGTATGGTCTCCCAGCATCCTCACGGGTGTATTGAGATTTTGTCCATCAGTTTGTGATGGTGCAAATTCTGCTCCGTCGCCAGCAACTTCACGCGGACATCCAGGCACCCACAGTGGGGCACCGGGCTCAAGAGTTCAGTTAATAAATGGCCATTGGTGCAAGTAAATCAGGGCAAGCCAGAACCCAGCACACACGCGTGCACCTAGTACCGATCTTTGCTGCGACTCTTTTGTCTATGCAACCTATTGAGGCTGTGCTTTTGAGGTGAGAGGCAGCACAAGCCTTTGGAAAAGACGTGTGTATGCCTGTGTGACATCTCTGCTGCCATTCTCTGGCTTTTGTGTTTTGGCTACCTGCCACTGAAATGAATGGCTTTCAAATTGCTTCAAAAGTGAAATGGCACTTTTGTATAATTTCACAACAAGGGAGCCACTCTTAATCTTTTTAAACTGACTTAGACACTTGTCAGTTATTTGAAGGGGTTTATAACTTTGTCACCTATGTAGTCATTCAGGTTCTTAAAAAGCAAGTGCAGTCGATAAGAGGAACACTTTTTTTTCTTTTTTGGCAGAAAATGTAAGCACTAAAAACATTATTTGACTTGAACTTGATTCTGAGCATTCAGCATCTTTCCTCTAGGATTCAGACCTCCTTCCACCAACTTGAAGGTTCTACACGCTGGGTAAAGGACATCGAAGACTTTTCCACAATTAATCTGAACTCATTTTTTTTTCTTTGTGCATTTGTCAAATACCTGTCCCGTCAATTGGATTTCATCATTTGGTTTGATATCACTGGATTGTTAGTTATCGTTGGTCTTTAAAATTCATTTTTATTTCTTCTCATCTTTATCATAGTACATATACATAATTCTGGAATCGGGCGGGCTTACTTTCATTGTGGTATAGGGAGCAGATTCCTCCATATTATCTTATTTTTAAATAAAAATATTGATGGCTCTGATGCAGGAAAATAAAAAGTTTAAAGGTTTAAGTTTTTGTGTACTTTGGAAGGTACCAGCAGTTTTAGAAACACTTTTAGTGCAACAGGAAAGAAAAGAAAGGGTAAAAAGAAAAAAAAAAACAGAAATAAATAAAAAACATCTGGTCTGACAACTTGTATAAGTTCCAGACTCCTGCAACTTTAAACTGCCAACTTTTAAACCTCTGAAAGTCGAGAGTTGTAATGGAAATGCTAAGTGACCCTTAAAAGGCTTAAAGGGACACTGTCAAATAGTTTAAGGTCAAATTTTGAGCAAGCTTTAAATTGTCATAATCTAGTAGGGAATATGTCCCGATTTAAAATATTTTTATTTTTGTAATTTTGTATTTAATCACAAAAATCAATGAAAAGGTAACAGACATTGTTATTTAGAACTATCCTTTTGAGTGAGTCATTAAGTCAATAAAAATGAGCAAATTTTTTCTTTCCATGATCAGAGAGATGCTGATAGAAAATCCATGCCATTGCTATAAAATCAACACTTAAGTCATATTGTGCAATGTCCCATCACAATCAAGAGACACATATGTGTGTGAACAAACGCTTACATGTAAAACATCTAAAATTTTTAAAATTGCAATGTGAAGCGTAAACATTGTCAGGTATCATAAATCGGTTTTATTGTCATTAAATTTTGCTACTGAAAGATGTTATGTAGGTAGACTATGCTCCTTCTTTGTATTTCCACGCACTCTGGCCCCAAAATTCTGTTAATGAAGTCCAAACTGTCTTAGAGTTATGAAAGAAATTCTATAGTCAAGTGTTGGCAACGGCTTTCTTCAATATTTGATGTTGTTACATTGGCTTCTTTACCGATTATTCTTTAGATTCAAATCTTGGCAATTCTTTTTAAATTGCCTCCAAAGTAATTTTCGGTAGTTTTTCCTGAAATCCTTGAAGATCCAGTTTAATCTTGGCTTACAGAAAAAATGTCTTACAAATATTCACTTGAATCGACGTCAAACATCTTCAGAACCTGTTTCATGCAAATTTCTGATAGCAATAAGCACTTGTATTTTTGTCAGAACGTTCTCAGGTAGGGTAAAGAGTGCGCCATTTAATCCAGCCCATCCTATGAGAAAGTGGTGAGTGGCAAAATTATACGTGTGCACTAACAAGATCAAAGAGAGTTATTTGCCACTTCGTATTTTTTTTCTCAGAAATTAATTCCTAAAAACACAATCAGCTTTTCAATAGAGGTAAATCTCAATGCAAGAGGAATGAAAGAAAGGTGCATAATAAATTATAAGGTTGCCAAAATATTTCATGAAATACTCAAATGATATTTGCAATAATTATTTTAAATTTAATATGGGCAGGAAGGTGCAGCGGAACAAAAGAAAAGAGGAGGAGAATAGAAAATTGTAAGGCGCTATCCTGACTAGGGAATGAGTATCTAAAGAGTGTTTGCATGGGCGCCTGGGTGGCTCAGTGGGTTAGGGCCTCTGCTTTCGGCTCCGGTCATGATCTCAGCGTCCTGGGATCGAGGCCCGCATCGGGCTCTCTGCTCAGCAGGGAGCCTGCTTCCTCCTCTCCCCGTCTCTCTGCCTACTTGTAATCTCTCTCTCTGTGTCAAATAAATAAATAAAATCTTTAAAAAAAAAAAATAAAGAGTGTTTGCAGAAAGTATTTATTTCTTTTGTTTGATTCCCCCCTGCACCTTCTTATGAAACACCAGAAACTGGTCACTCCCAGAGGCAAGGTACAGAAATAGATAAATGTGTGGACTTATCTGATATGGCAAATTGGCTGCTTCTATAGTTTTCTTGTATCTGCTTCGAGTGAGGCCAGGCCAGGCTGAGGAGAGTGAAATGAGTGAAAGCTGGTGTGTGTGTGTGCAGCTTGGAAGCGTATCCCTCTTTAGAGTCTCCTTCTTTGCATTTTTTGCATTTTTTGGAGAGACTGCTACAAGGAGAGGGACAGAGGAGAGAAAGTGTGTGAAAGGCACACACACACACACACACACACACACACACACACACACACACACACACACAGAATCTGAGAGATGGAAGCTTTTTAAGAGTTCAAAATTCAGAGCCCTAACATCTTCCCTCCTTTTCTATCATTTCTTGTCATCACTTAGTTCCTGGTTCTTAGGTTAGCTGTGTGCTAAGCTTCTCTGGCAACCAGGTTAAAAAGAAGTGAAAACAAACAAGGAAGTTTACACCCTAAGACATGAGGAGAAAGATCAGCTTGTGACTGAACACCATATAAACAAAGACATTCCCTGATAAGAACAACAACCCACCACGGCCTTTGTCCAGCAGCATCTGGTTACAAACAGACACCTCTTTAGGAGTGGCTGCGGAGTGAGGCCCGTGGGAGGGCCTGGTGCCAAGCTCCCACCATGGTTAATGGCTTCTCTCCATTGATTTAAGCCTGACCCTCACTAGGGGAGGCAGTTTTGCTAGGGTGCCATGATTCTTTCCAAAACAATCAATAGTTATGAATACACACTCGTAAAACTTTTTCAATGAAGAAAAAAATATATATGGGTTAAAATGTAATCAAAAATCAGTGTGACCGTTTGAATCTCTTGTAGTATTACTGCATATTACTTCCATTGATGCAACAAAAGGTCATGCAGTTATATATTGCCTTTAAAAAATCAGTGAATGCATAATAGTTTTTGCTACTCGGAACAAGAATCATTAAACAAATTCATAAATCAATGAAGCATACAGATGCATTACTTTAATTATCATTTCTGCTCAGATGGTTGGTTTATATAATGTAATTGTTTACTGTTTCCCAGTATTACACTGGAAAGGCTTGGTTGGGCCACTTCATATTTCATACTGCCCTCATTTTAAAACTTTTTGTATTTTAATCACAGTGAAAAAGCGTAGTCTTCGAAAGCTATTCGCTGTGCACCCTTTTGTTGTGGCTGTTTTTGTTGTTACTTGTTCTTGGGCTTTCTTTCCTTTTTTGACATTTATGCCTTCAACTCAAGAATTTGCAGCTCCCTTCTTGCTTCTTTTAGCCAGGCTCAGAGAAATCATCGCAAGTTTTTAATCAAGTTGTCTTTGCTCTAGACTTAACGGACGAATTGTACCTACCACGGTCAGAGAAGTGGAGCAGAGGTAAAGGAGGGGTGGCTTTGATGGAGTTAGGTTCTGCATAGCGCTAAGAAACTTTGCAGTCCCAGAGGATGCTTCTGTCCCTATCCTGTTTTAAAACACCAAGAGTAGCTGAATTAAGTCAGCCATGAGTGTGTGTTTGGTGGTGGTGGTGGTGGTGGTGGTGGTGTGTGTGTGTGTGTGTTAGAATCTTAGCTACAGAAGAAGGTCAAATCTGTTAGACTCGAAATCTATAATCCTTTGGGGGGCTCTGCTCTGCTCTCCAGGCCCACTGGGGTGGCCTGCGCACCTCCGCAGCTCTGCAGGGTGGCCCCCCCCTTAGGTTCGGTGGTGGGAGTGGCAGCACGAGTAATCTCTGAATGCTTCAGGGTTGTTTTTACTTTGTCTCAAAAAATAGCATGTTTTGCAGACAAATAGGCCTGTGGTCTGGTCCTAGAGAATCCCCCAAGGCCAACAGCCTTCTTGCATGCTGTCCTGCTTTCTCAGCGCCCTTTCTTTCTGACTTGCAGTGGCTCTCTTGGTATAATTTCTCTGTCTGGCTTCTGCTCAGACGGCTGCAAGTCATGATTTGAGCTCACCATCTCTGTATCTAATGGTTGTTCAGCCACACATTGAGTGTTTTCTTTTTCTTTTCTTCTTTAAATGTTCTATTTATTTATTTGACAGAGCGAGAGAACACAAGCCAGGGGAGCAGCAGAGGGAGAGGGAGAAGCAGGCTCCCTGCTGATAAGGGAGCTGATGTGGGGCTCCATCCCAGGACCCTGAGATCATGACCTGAGCTGAGGCAGACCCTTAACCGACTGAGCCACCCAAGTGCCCCAGCCACACACCTTAGTGTTTTCTTTAGCACTAAGTGAGAAAATGAGAACAAATGAGAAGAGAGAGAAAATTGAGAACAAACTTTCTCGGCTTTTTGCAATACGGATGAGTTGAGAATTTTCCAAGTCTCCCAAGTTATGGTTCCGTTTGCTTAATAATTCCTCCTTCAACTCGTCTTTTTCTTGTTGCATTTTACTATAAGCAGTACGGAGAATTCAGGATTCAGCTTAAAGCCTTTACCTAGAAATTGCCTCTGCTAAATACTCAACTTCACCACTCTCGTGGTTGACTTCCCCTGAAACACTAGAACACGATTCAGTCAGGTCCTCTGACATTCTACAATAAGGATCGCTCTTCCGATAACCCATCATCCAGTTTCCAATCACCTGTTCCTCATTTCCATCTGAAACCTCACCGGAGTGGCCATTAAGGTGCATGTTTCAATCAACATTGTGTTTGTCATTATGCCTGCATTCTCTAAGTATGTGGAAGTTTTCCCTCCAGCTCTCTTCTTGTCCTTCACCTCACATTCAACGTCCATTTTCCTACCAACGGTCCCTTCATAGACATCTCAACTTTTTCGGCCATGCGCCTCAAAATTCTCCCACCTCTCCCCCACCATCCTGTTCGAAAGCCAGTTCCACATTTTTAGATAGAACAACACCCCACTTCTCAATAACAACATCTGTCTTTGTCTCCTCAGGCTGCCACAACAGAAAACCACAAACTGGTGGCTTAAACAGCAGAAATTTCTCA
This sequence comes from Ailurus styani, assembly GCA_002007465.1. NCBI lineage: Eukaryota > Metazoa > Chordata > Mammalia > Carnivora > Ailuridae > Ailurus > Ailurus styani. The sequence goes on from LNAC01000273.1 coordinate 584,402, forward strand.
CAGTTTAAATGGCTGTGAAGTCCAATATTGAGGCCCTGGCCAATTTGGTTTATGGTGAGACCTCCTGGTTTACAGACGCTGCTTTTCAGCCGTGTGCTCATATAGCAGGAAGAGAGAGGAGGAAGGAGACAGGGAGAGGTTTCTTTCTCTTATTATCAACCACAGTCCTTCCAATTGGATTAGAGAGCCTTAGGACCTCATTTAAACTTAATGACCTCCTAAAGACCATATATCACCAGCGATCGTTACACTGGGGAGTAGAGCTTCAACACGTGAATTTTAGGGGGACAAAATTCAGTCCACAGCAGTCTCTGATGCTGTTGTCATAGAATCTGGAATGCGAAGTATGTAGCATTTGAATGAAGATCATATCCTGGAAGTAAAGATGGCTTGCCAAATTGTTCCTTCTGATTATGACATTGTAATGCCACACATGTGGAATGGGTGTTTACACTAGTCAAAAGGATTAGAACAACTGCAAAAATGTGACTGCGACCTAGTTCTATATAAATATGATGGATAACTTTCATTTTGCAGGTATTTTGCAAGCCTGAGTAAGAAGCATTATGTTCCCAGGTAAGTATCCCCCATTCTATCCCCTTTTACCTCCCCACCCCCCAAATACCTGTCACATTTCTCAGCGTGCAATTTAGCTTTGGGTTAACAGACAGTACTTTTATAAACTTGCTGCAGAAATTGTTATGGAAAAGCAAAGTATTACTGTTGCTGTATTATATCTTGTCACAGAAAATCAAATGTGAAACAATAGAGGCTAGAACTATAAAAAATTATTTATTCATAAAATTCAGAATCCAAGAGCAGATCCAACAAAAGCTCAAATCCTTTGAAATGGTACTTAGGTAAGTGAATAGAATATATAATGAATATTCCAAACTTCATAATCTCCATTGAATATCTAGATTTTTACTAACAAATTTTAGAATATGATTAAAAAATTCCTTAAGCATTAAATTTTACATCATTTTACAGTTACTTCCTTCCTATCTTCCTTTCTCCCTTTCCCTCTCTTTCTCACTTTTTTATTAAATGATTCTAAATCTAGGACAGTTAGGGCTAGTAGGCTAAAAGCAGCTCACCTAAATTTTCCAGGTGTTGTACAGATTCTCGGACATTAATATTTATAAAGAGAAAATTGTTCTATATATGTATTTTTCATCCTAGCATTAATGGATAATTTACTTATCATTTCTCTTTCTGATATTTAGTCTTCCCCTTACTTCTGGAAAGGGGTTTGTGGGCATACGGGGATGGGACAATGCAGCTGGATGCATGGCTTTTAAAACTTATTGGGCAAAGAGTGGTTCTTTAAAAACAAGTATGCATTGATGGAATCTGGCAGCTATTGTTGAGATTAAATATATCACCTTGGATAAGACAGAGAAAGAGAGATTTTTCTCCTTACCTTGGCTGGGGCTTGGGCTTAGTGACGAACTTAGTGTTTGGGCTGCTACGGCAAATATACCATAAACGGGGTGACTTATAAACAAAAGAATTTCATTTCTCACAGTTCCAGCAGCTACAAAGGCTGAGATCAAAGCACAGGGAGATCTGGAGTCTTGTTCACGGCCGGCCATCCTCTCATTGTAACCTCACGTGACAGAATTGGTCAGGGGAGCTCTTTTATTAGGCTTCAGACTTTTTTATAAAGCTCCACCCTCATGACCTCTGTGCCTCCAAAGGCCTCACCTCCTATTGCCTTCACACTGTAGGTTAAGTCTTCAACATCTGAAGGGAAGGCTGGGGGTGGGACACAGACACCCAGTCCATCAATAACAGTGAATTACCTCTAACCAATCGTTCTTTGAGAACAGCCCCAGGTTTAGATTTGTTTCAAGAGAGAGAAGACGCCATGTGAGTGGTAAGGCTAGTTCATGAGAAGGGTAGTTTCCAACTGGCTCTTCCTCTCCTGTTTCACTCACTCTGGTGGAAGCCAGATGCCATGCTGAGCAGCCTGGTGGAGAGGCCACATGACGAGGAACGAGGGCCTCGTGTTAACAACCAGCATCGACTTCCCAGCTCAGTGAGGGAGCCACGGTGGAAGTGCAGTCAGCTCAGTGGTATGCTGGTAAATGTTCTCCTGTTCTCTGAAAAGGAATGCATGTATCTTTATTGCAGTAGGTGCATATACCCACATTAGTCTCTTATAAAGAATTTATAGTATACGGGCTCCTGGGTAGCTCAGTCGGTTAAGTGTCTGCCTTCAGCTCAGGTCATGATCCCTGGGTTCTTGGATTGAGCCCCGCATCTGGCTCCCTGCTCAGTGGGAAGCCTGCTTCTCCCTCTCCCTCTGGCTGTTGCTCCCTCTGCTTGTGTTTTCTATCAAATAAATAAATAAATAAAAATAATAAAAAAGAATTTATAGTATAAAATTTTACCAATAATAAAATGTATAATAGTCTTTACTATAAATTCTGTATCCCTACACTTCAGCATGATCAGTCAGTCCTATTTCTTGCAAACTTATTATCAGCTTTTGTAATTTATCTCCAACAACACTCACAAAATCAGACTTTGGATAAATTGATTAGTAGTCAATTCAGGAAAGAAATCACTTATTGATGAATGAGTGTAGGTCTGAAATGAATGCTGGTTGATGTTTTTCTTTACATCAATGACTAAAACAAAAGCAGAAAAATAAACACTTAAGCTGAAACTTCACTTGTTCATCAAGAGCACGAATGACTTCTCTGCTGAATTAGAAAGTAGTTTTTGAATACTGGAAAAATACTTCTTCATTTTTTTTTTTAATGTGACAGATAATGTGACAGCTGTAGATACACCACGCTTTTAAATATAGTTTGCATTATTAACATTTTTTGTACCACTTTCCTAAGCCTAGGCAGTTAACAAAACAATAAATCAAGACCCAATTTATAATATCTGCCTATTTCTGTTGTGTAAATACTCACACCATGGCCATTTTAAACTTTCTTATTTATTTCACAAAATGTGGACATGGGAAGAGATGCACAATAGCCAAGAGCTCTATAGTATTTCCATCATATAGATAGAAAAGAACAAAGTAACCTCAAAAGCATTGATTGTAGAAAAATAGAAAAATTTACATTGGAAAGTGATTCGTTTTGATTATTTTTTACCTTAGATTTTGATATAATCAAAATTTCTATGTTGTGATGAGCACCGGGTGTTGTATGTAAGTGATGAATTACTGAATTCTACTCTAGAAACCAATATTGCACTGAATGTTAACTAACAAAATTAAAAAAAAAACAGTTTAAGACAATCCTTGAATAAAATAATGGGAAATTTAATTATAAATTTTAATATAATAAATATATAATTTCATATAACTTCAATAAATTTAATATAATTTAATTTTTAATACTGGCTAGTCATCATTTAGCTTGTGACATTTCAGAAAATTTAAGAGCCCTCTTTTGTAAGCCATGTGAGCCTGCTCCAGCTCACCACTGCTGCAGGCCCAGCTAGGGCTTTGCATGGCTAAAAGCCTATTGAACAGGGACCTGAGGGTGGCTCAGTTGGTTAAGCACCTGCCTTGAGCTCAGGTGATGATCCTAGGATCCTGGGATTGAGTCCTGGATCGGGTTCCTTGCTCAGTGGTGAGCCTGCTTCTCCCTCTGCCTGCAGCTCCCCCTGCTTGTGCTTGCTCTCTCTCTCTCCACACCACCCCCCCACGACAAATAAATAAATAAAATCTAAATAAATACAATCTTAAAAAAAAGAAAGCCTACTGAACAGCTTAGCAGCAACCCTATGAGAAAGCCTGAGTCAGAATCATCCAGCTAAGCCGCTCCCAGATTCCTGACTGATGTGAAAGACAAAAATGTTTATTGTTGTTATGAGCCCGATGTCTTAAGATAATTTGTTATGCAGCAATAGATAGCTCATAATCATACAAACTTTATATTAACCATAAACTCAGTAAAACATAAAAAAGACCATCATATTTTCTTAAGAATAAAAGAACAAATCTTATCAAGATAAGATAAAAATGGGGTGCCTGGGTGGGGCAGTCATTGCACTCTTGGTTTCAGCTCAGGTCCTGATCTCGGGGTCATGAAATCCAGACCCAGATTGCACTTTACACTCAGCACCGAGTCTGCTTGAGATTCTCTCTCTCCTTCTCCCTCTGCTCCTCCCCTCTGTGCTCTCTGTCTCTCCAAATTAAATAAGTAAATCTTTTTTTAAAAGATTATTTATTTCAGAGAGAGAGCAGAACGAGAGAGAGTGAGTGAGTGAGTGCATGAGCAAAGGTAAAGGGCAGAGGGAGAGGGAGAAGCAGACTGCCCACTGAGCAGGGAGCCCGACTTGGGGCTCAATCCCACGACCCTGAGATCATGACCTGAGCAGAAGGCAGCAGCTTAACCCACTGAGCCACCCGGGCGCCCATAAGTAAATCTTTTTTTTTTTTTAAAGATAATATAAAAAAGAAAACATAATTAATTTTGCATTTTGGGGGAAAATTTTACATGCAAGAAAAAATGATCTTTTTAAATAAGAAAACATCATTTAGCTGTTTGATATGAGTACCAAGTGTTAAAGAAAGAATATCACTCATTACATGATCTTCGCAGTGAATTTGGATGCTTCAAAAATAATTGTTTCATGTAGAAAAATTGCTTTATGATTCATGAGAACTTAAAAGCTGAATTTGCTGATTTTTATTTTGACTTGTTCCAATTTTCATTATTTGATTCAGACACAATATTCTTTTCACTTAAAATATTCTGCCCAATCACTAATTCATGGGAAACAGTTGTTATATAATTAACATGGGATAAAAAATTAACAATCCAAAATACTTATTCAAGTTAGAAGACAACATACATAACATAGCTCATGAATGAGCATGGGGGTTAGTTGGTTAAGGTTGCCGAAGCTTAAATGTAAACATTAAACAACACCATCCTTTTGTGAATCGGATGATGTCCCATTTAAATATTTGGGTTTCTCAATATGGCAAAAAAATTTTTTTCCTCTTTTCTTCTTTTACCTTCCTTACAACCTTCCTCACCCTAGGCACACAAAATTGGATCAATCATAAATCACACAAATTGGGCGCCTGGGTGGCTCAGCGGCTTAAAGCCTCTGCCTTCAGCTCAGGTCATGATCCCAGGGTCCTGGGATTGAGCCCTGCATCGGGCTCCCTGCTCAGTGGGAAGTCTGCTTCCTCCTCTATCTCTGCCTGCCTCCCTGCCTACTTGCGATCTCTCTCTCTGTGTCAAGTGAATAAATAAAAATCTTTTTAAAAAAATCACACAAATTATGTGTGATACTCTTGACTCACCCTCATCATTGATCCATGTACGTCCATCATTTATTTGTTTATTTTTTTTAGTTTTCTTTGTAATATACTGACCTCAGCTCAGTTTGTCATTGAACCTCAAAACTAGACTATTGACAACAATTTACACTTTTTTGAGCCTTACTTCCTTAAGATACCTTGAGGCACTATGGAATGAATGTTTGTGTCCTCCCCAGATTCATATGTTGAAGCCCTAACCCTAAGGGTGAAGGTATTAGGAAGTGAGGTGTCTGAGAGGTAATTAGGTAAACAGAAGTGGTCTTGAGGGTAGAGCTGCCATGATGGCTTTAGTGCCTTTGTAAAGAAAAGGAGCTACCAGATCTTACTGTCTCCACCACGTGAAGATATGGCGAGAAGTTAGCCATATGCAAGCCAGGAAGACTGCCCTTGCCAAGAACAGAATTTTCTAGCCCTTTTTCATCTTGAATTTCTTAGCCTCCACAACGATAAAGAATAAAATGTCTGCTGTTTAAGCCACCCAGTCTATACCATTTTATTATAGCAGCCTAAGATGACTAAGACATGAATTTTGTTAATCTTTTACTGGCTTAAAAAAAAATATTGTATGGGCACGTGGGGGGCTCAGTCATTAAGCATCTGCCTTCAGCTCAGGTCATGATCCCAGGGTCCTGCGATCAAGTCCCACATGGGGCTCCCTGCTCGGCGGGAAGCCTGTTTCTCCCTCTCCCTCTGCCTGCTATTCTGCCTCCTTGTGTTCTCTCTCTCTCTGTCACATAAATAAATAAATATATATTTTAAAAAATATTACTGTATACACTTAAAACTATAACAAATAACTTATTATTAAAGGAAGATTGTTGTACGATAGTAATCAAGAAAGTATAGTTATTATTTTCTTTACATTCACATTCATTTTTTTTATTTTAAGGAAAAAACAATGTTACTTGTATTTCACTTGTTTACTTGTTATTTGTTAACATTTCTAGAAAAACAGAGTGCAGTTGGGAAAACATTGATGTTGTGATAAAGATCGAGACTTTGCAAATAGTAAGAACTAAGCTCAAATGTAAATTGCACAACTTATGTGCTGTATGTCAGGGGGCAAGTTGGCTAACATTGTGGATCTTGGTTTTTTCATCTATAGGGTGGGGGGCAATAATACTGACTCCATGAGGCTGTTATAAAGATAAAATAAGACACTAAATGCATACTTAACACATGCATTAAGAATTCAATTAGGAAAAATAAAGTTACTTAATGGAAAATTAGAATTTATTAGATTACTTCAGGTTTTTTTTTTTTTTTTTTAAGTCTGGCTGAAGGGGTTGACTCAAGTAAATTTGAAATCTACTGACGTTTATCTAAAATCATATCCAAATAGCCAAATGGAAACTTTCCAGCTATCATTTGTTGTAAAACGGTGAATTGACCCGTGAATCACAGGGAAGGCATAGCTTGATATCAGCTAGTAGAATAGCCAGATTCAGACAAGACCCATCAGTGTCTTTCAAAACCATCACAAAATAAACAGAAAATTGTTGAAAGCCATGTGATAAATTAGAATACAGACCTAATTTGGCTTGATCAATCCCAGTGTAACTCCATGTTTCTCTATATTTGTTGTGATTTATATAGACTCTTAACATAGGATCTATAATATATGGACACTTAAGTGATTTTTTTAGTGGATTAACTTCGGCATTTATAATGAGAATTTTAGTAGGGAGAAAAACTGTAGGACGTCTTGGTTGTTATTAAAATTGTCCACTCTTAAGTCCTTATGCTTGGTATATTGTAATTCCAGCCCTGTAGTGGGGTGTAAAACAACTTTTGTTTCTGAAGTTCTGTGTTCAGGAAATCTGACTGTCACTGTCTCAGAAAGTCCTGTTCCACTCGCAGAGACAGTCGGCAACCCAGGTTGAGGGGAACGCATTTGCCTAACCAACATTAACCATTACTCATCTTCTATTTTTTCCTTAGGAAATAACTAGCTTTCATGCAATTCATATTTTCTAGGAAAATGTAAAAATGTAAAATTTGAATGCACATTTGTTTTCGTTTAAATTTTGATCCAACATAGATACAATTACTAACATTTATCACAGTCATTGGTACTAATTCTCCATTAGTTTTGATGGGTCTTAGCAGACAGTTACGTAATGGATACATAAATGTATATAACTCCCAGTGAGCTCTTCAAACATATTTTTATGGAAATATAGAATCATCTAGTAATATGATCACATGAAAGTAACATAAGTATCATTTCCATTAAAATACTTAAGAATCAGAATAAAACAAATAGTAAACCGTTACCTCCAATCTGAAAAGAACCTGCTTTTACAAGGAGAATATAAATGCTCAGTTGGTGGAGAAAACTGACGTTTGAAGTAAAAGACGTCTAAGTGTTGAAATGCCAGGCAATGAAATAAAAGTATAAAAATAGGCCTACATAGAAACAAATCATGGTTTTCTAAAAGGCAAATCTCCCAGCTGATAAATCATTTTTGTTCTTTCTGCCCTGTGTGAAGAGGCCAGAGAGATGACATGTCTTTTAAATAAATCTAGCACCTCTCTCATTTAAAGTCTCTTTGCTGCTATATTTATTCCAGGAACTAAAATAGTCCCATGACCTTTCAAAAAGAAATTTTTTTTTTAACTCTTAAAAGAATCAATTTGAGTTTCCTGTTAAATCTAACATTTTAATTTTGTTTCTCGTATGGACATAGGATTTAACACAATTTTTAAGCCAGGCTGTATAATGTTGGACTATCTTAAAACATGCATTTTACCTCGACTCCATGTTACTTTGGGGATACATTATCAAGAAATTTTTATCTTTTTCACCAATTGTTGTATCCACCCATTACCTTAAAAACGTAAACAGGTTTCCAATAGATGCTTAGGACTATGTTAAAAATAAAAGTACAATAGTACATGCTTATTGACAAGGTGAAAAATGAGCTTTGTTTGTTTCACCTTTAAGATCTTTAGGATTCCATTTAAATAGACCTTTGCTCCTTAAAAAATTCCTATGAAAGAATGCTGGGTGATTCGAACTTATCAGGCATCAACCTAAATAAGGTTTGTTCTAGAATGAAGTTCTATATAGACCATCTCACACTGGGACACACATTTCTTCTCCTTTTTTCCCCTGGATATGCCTCTAAATTCTAAAACACCACTGAGAAAACCACTTTCTTATCTGGTGTGCCACAGACTTGGACCATTGATTTAATTTGGTCTTCACATTTTTATTGTCATAGAAATACTGCCAAACTGCCTCTTCTTTTTTTTTTCTTTTAATTTTAATCATAAATGAGTGTCAGAGATGGTTTTGGCCATAGATAATGCGTGAATGCTTCTTAGAATGAGTAATTTCCTTTGACACTGCAATTTAATTCCCTTCCTATTCAGCCAGGACCATGGAAAGTCCAATCAGATGACCCTGTACCCTAGAACAGAGAATAGATTGCTTCTGTACCAGAAGCATTGATGTGGACTCGTGACCCAAGCAGAAGTTGGGCAAAAGGATTTTGACTCTTCAAAAAGCAGAGGCTTGGATAGTAGCGATAAGGTTAACGTGTCCTCCTATTGTTAATTATATACTGAAAAAGTATGAAAAAGACAGAATAAAATATCAATTTTCTTACATTAAATCTATATTTTGAAATAAGAGTTAATAACATTATTTGTTGGTGACAGCATCTTCAAATTACTTTCATTAGAAAATGACAGAACACTAACACATAACTTTGCAATAAAAGAGACCTCTTGTAAAGATAATGTTATTCAAAGTATATTCTTCAGGTTTCTCATTTATTCATTTACTACATGATATTTTTGAGCACACTTTACGAGATCCATTCTTTCAGGCACTGGGTACTGAAATGAATAAGTTCCTTTCAATAGTGTCCTAGGGGGAACAGACCCAGGTAAACACAGAATTGTAACACAGTGCACATCATGAGTCCCGCTATCATAGAAACGTGAATACAACAAACAGAAGAAAGAGCACCTGAGCCCAACCAAGCTCAAGGTTAAGCTGAATTCAGAAGAAAAACCTGGAGTTTGCTAGTCAGAGAAAGGAAGGAAAGGCATCCCAGGTGGACACATGAGAAGGTGGGAAGAGGGACAAATGCTGGGAGACCTCAGTACTTGTACTCGGAATTAGGGAATCACAAGACACAGGTGGGACCTACAGCCACAGCAGTGAGTCTCACCTCGAGTGAGAAGACCCTCCAAGAACTGAAGCCCGGGGAACCTTAGTTCAGGTGAGGGACTAAAGGAAAAAAGGAGGGAACCAATAAGGAAGAATCAGAAAAACTTACAACAGCTAAAATTTCAAGTTATATTTATTTGCTACGCAACCTGGTGGGAACTGGGGAGACGAAATCAAATTAGTCATGGCTCTGACTCTGGGGGTGCATTCAGTAGAGGTGAGAAACCAATATAGCAAGTAGTATGATTATAGTTTGTGTGTGTGTGCATGCGTGTGTGTGTGTGTGTGTGTGTGTGTGTGTAACATCTAGATGGATATGGTGCTTAAGGTGTGTGGAATCAGGCTATCTGAGTCTGAATCCTGATTTTTTTCAGTTATCATTAATTGATTAATGACATTGGTATACTTCAGTATTCTTTTTTTTTTTTTAGATTTTATTTATTTGACAGAGAGAGATCACAAATAGGCAGAGAAGCAGGCAGAGAGAGAGAGGAGGAAGCAGGCTCCCCGCTGAGCAGAGAGCCTGATGCGGGGCTCGATCCCAGGACTCTGAGATCATGACCTGAGCCGAAGGCAGATGCTTAACCCACTCAGCCACCCAGGCACCCCATACTTCAGAATTCTTTCCGTGAAATGGAATGGCTTCCCTACAGTGATGTTGCAAAAATGGAACAAAATAATCCATGGAAAGTCATTAGTGCTTGGCACATATTAACACTCAGTAAATACCAGTTATGACACACACACACACACACACATACACAAGTATTATAGCGACACAGGCTACATCTAAATTAGACTAAACATTCAAGAGAGAGTAAGTAAATTATAAGCGGAGTTTTGTAGGATGAGTATGTTAGTGCCACAAAGAAGACACAGAGAAAAACATTCCAGGCATTAAAATAGTGTAATGAGATGAATAAGAAAAGAGTTGAAACTCTCAAAACAAGAGGAAGAAGAGGGCACTTTAAGACCCAGAGATCGGGAGCAAAGTTTAAGGAGAGGCTATACCATGGACTTGTCAGAAGCTTGACGCTGACGTCAAATTCTCTAGGTTCAATTTCTTTCTTTTTCTTTTATTTTTTTTTAAAGATTTAATTTATTTATTTGACACAGAGAGAGAGATCAGATCACAAGTAGGCAGAGAGTCAGGCAGAGAGAGAGGAGGAAGCAGGCTCCCTGCTGAGCAGGTTGCCCAATGCAGGGCTCGATCCCAGGACCCTGAGATCATGACCTGAGCCGAAGGCAGAGTCTTTAACCCACTGAGCCACCCAGGCACCCACTGGGTTCAATTTCTAGTTCTGCTGTTTGGAGGTTGTCTGAATTTAGTCAAGTGACGTATTCACTCTGTGGCTCAATTTCCTCATCTGCAAAAGAGAGATACCAACATTTCCTATGGGTGGAGTGAGGAATTATACAGAGCATTTCCTGCATTGTGCATGCTGAATGCTATGTGATTATTAACTATTGTTATTAAATTCCCAGGCTTATGATGGAGTTAGCCCAAAGTACCATCTGTGATTGTGTGCCTTGAGCATTCTTTGCCTTTTCTTAGTTAAGTCATTTAATTTCTATCACTATGAACTCAAAGTTAGCTGCCAGGTAGCATTAACCCTTGTACTATGAGTTAATATCTTAGTGCTTAGTCTAGACTAGATACCAAAAAATGTTCGTTGATGTATGCTAAGAGGGGAGTTGATTGTGGTAAGTCAACATTCCTTCGGGGTAGATGATTTCTAAAATAATCATATAACTAAATATTTTCCCTACTTAAAGAAGGCCACTGGAAAAAAAAATAGGAATTGAAATTTGAGAGTCATATCTCACAGACTTAAGAACTCTGGCCCTATTTTGACCTCCATTTGCAAATTATCTGACTGAAGACTTGAGCAGAATCACAGATTTATAATGCATATTATAGAACCTCCAATGACTGGGAATGACCATTTGATAGAGTCCTATGTTCTAAGAATTTCTTTGAACAAAAGACTATGACAGTGTATAAAATGTATGGTAACTTGTTAGCAATTTTTGTTTTGTTTTGTTTTGTTTTCAATCAGATCCTCTAGACCAATAGCAATCTTAAAATAGATCTGGACAGTGGAATAACTTGCTGGTGAACTTGGAAGAAGACCGTGTATTAGCAGCCATGGAAGCCAAAGGATGACTCAGTCTCCTGTAGTTTAAAACCAATGATATTTCTCTGAGCGATCTCATCGTGCTAGAATGACACATGCAAAAGTTCATGAACACTCTTCAGAAGGATCAGACCATCAAGACACCCCAAATGAGGATGTTCTCCCCACTCTTGAGGATTATGGTATTTACAGAATAATCTTGTGCATTGACAGCCACAGATAGATACATTGGTCGAGCTGCCCTTCATCTTAACAACCCTCAGGGACCTGGGCAATGAGCACGAGAAAATTACCAGGGCAATGAATACGTACTCCCGACTCAGATGCCACATCAAGGAGTTGGATACAATCAACTGGTTCTATGAAGATTTACAGTCTCACCCCGTTGTGTGTCTGGCTAATATTTGAAACTAGAAAATGACTTCTACTGAACATTAAGAGGGAAATAAAGGGGAGGTTGCACTGACTTACTGTGTAACTATCCCTTTTTCCGATCCTTGGTTAGTATTAGAGTCACAGTCCTATTTTATCAGCATATTTATAAAAAGGAGCATTATTACAGCTTGCACAAACAATTTTCAGAAATCCGGTTCTGTATATTACAGTCAAGAAAGGGAGGTGAAACAGGTCTGGAAGCGGCAGATTGGCACAGTAGAGGAGAAACTCTGACAAGTCTGCTGAATGTTAATCAGGAAGGAAAGGAATGATAAAGTGAAGGTCATCACAGAGGAACTCTGATAGTAATCGCTCTTGTCTCACAAACAGCCACACTTACGGCAGCCTTGCACTTAAAACAGGGACTTACTGAAGAGAGGGAAGTGTTAGGAAATTTTGAGATCTAGACCCCAATTGTACTATTTACAGAACTAAAAGTTTCCCACTAAACATTGTTAAGGTTTGGTAGACTCCCTGGGTGGGAAAGGCGGTGTCTGTTTTAACAGGGTAGCCCCAGGGCTTGGTTCAGGAGTGTAGTTATTAGTTGGATTTAATAAATGTAGAATGGTGGAACGCAGGAATCTCAAAATCTGAGAAAACTGAGACAGATCGTGGGGGAAAAAATGCATGCATTATATTCTTTCTTCCAAAATTGATTTTGAATGATCAATACTAGGGGAACATAGAGGTGGGAGGAGTGTGTGAGGGGCAGTTGGAATCATGCATGTAAATTACATTTAATCCTGTATTTGCTCATCTGCTCCATGGAAGGGATCTTAAGTTTTTTTGTATGTGCATATTTTATTTCTCACACTAAATCATGTGTTTTTGTAAACAAGGATCACCGTTTTTGGTTTGGCGGTGAGGGATTGGTTATATGAACTTTTTTTGATATTCTGTATATGTAATTAATTAATGAATGAAAACAGTTTGGTGTACTGGAAAGACACCAGACTAAGAAATTGTGAGTTCAAGGTCCAGCTCTGGCTATGTAATATTAAATTACTTGCATACTCTGAGCTTTACAATTTCATCTGCAAAGTGGAATAATGATATTCCACAGGTTTTCCTTTTCTTTCTTTCCTTTTTTTCTTTTTCCTTTTTTTTTGGTAAGGATCAGGTGAAGTGATTCCTCCCACATTTAAAAAAAACACAGAATCACACGCAAGGATTTTTTTTTTTAAATATGTCTTTGTCTTGTTATCACTGTAGTTATAAAAACCTATTTGGTTTCATTATTTTGGCTCTTGCTTGTTTCAGTCCTTGACATATCCCACTTCCTTTACTTGCCACCCTTGACACTTTTCTTTTCCTTTTCCTAGGATACTTTTCCTTGCCCCTCAGCTTCCACTGTCCTTCTCATATCCGTCCTACGAGAATTCTTACCGTCTCTGACCGGCAGTTAATACCTCTAAGGTGCTGACTGATAATCAATATGTGATAATGACTTCAGGCAGAGGTGAACAACCATTTTTTACAAGTGCCAATTCTAGGAAAATAAATGTGTTAATAGGCTGTATTAAAAAAAGGAATACAGTAAAAGTCATCTGAAATCCTACTACCCGTTGATGGCTCCATTTAAATGTTAGCAAACTACTTTCTTTTTTTTTTTTTAATTAAGATCTTGGGGAAAAGTGTATTCATGTAACTTATGAATGTATTGGCCAGAAAATCATAACTAAAATTTGTGTTTCTTTTAAGCCACTGAAATGGTAATATCTGGATAGATTTGGGGAGGTTGCAACGTGTCAATCATTTTCTAACTTTCATCCTAAAATTAGCAGTGTTTAAAAGGGATGAAACTAGTATGGTAGAAAGACTGGCTCAGGGTTCATAACAATAATTCCAGCTAACATTTTTGAGAATTTATATTATGTAAAAAAAAAAACTGTAACATACTTTATAGGGACTAATTAGTGCTCACAAGATTCCTAAAATCTAAGTATTGTTTTTAGAGATGAAGAATCCAAGACACAGGGAGGATGAGCAACTCACACAGTCTGACAGCTGGCAAATGGTGGAACCCGATCGAAACCCAGGCTGGCTGGTTCCAGAGCCTGTGCTATTAACCGTATGCTATTCTGAGATATGGGGAAAGGTTCCATATTTGCTGCTTCTTCAATCCTGTTGTGAAAGCTAGATCTGGTGGCTGGGATTGCAAACAAACTCATATCCAGGCAAAATTGGATGAGGATTACTAATAATGTATTGTGTATTCTTCTCGTGACCAGAATCTAGTATAAGGAACTTACATTTTCGTATTTTCCTGTATAAATAGAGATAGTGAAATCATTTTGTAGTTTGGTTAAATTACCATACACATTTTAGTGAACTTATTTCGGTAACCGATATCTTGGAAAAAAAGAAAATTGGAGGTCACCGCCTCTGCTGCCACCACCATGATGGCATCACAACTTCATGACCACAGTAAGAATTTTAATGGTATATTACTACAAATGTTGCCTGCTTCTTGTACTTAATTATTGAGGTGCCGAATTAAGCTCTTCAATTCACTCTATCGTTCAACATCAGCAAGACTTGTGAAGAGTAGTTACTATGATTTCCATTCTACTGAGGGAAATTAAAACTCAGAGATGTAGTGACTTACCCAGGGTCTCACAATTAGGAAAGGATAGAGCAGAGACTTGAAAGCAAATGCACTCAGATGTGGCTTTGGCTACTTTGTTACACTGGTTTCTCTACCTGTCATACCTTGTTGAGCAGATCTTCGTCTAAGCAACTCTCTGAACTCATCCGCTAACAACACATGTCCTCCCTTGATCACTGAGCACCAGACATGTGGCTCTTCTTTCTGTTCACCAAGTGCTCCTTCTGTTGCTGCTTCTATGAATGGGATATTCTTTCCTGAGATCTTCCTGTGTTTGTTCCTCCTTGTCATGAGATCTCAGCTCAAGGTCACCTCTTCACCCCTCACTACACCCTTGTTACTCTCCCTCATATTACCCCAGAAACACTGTCTTCTAAGCACTTACTATTCGATATTAACTGGCTTATTTATTTGTTTCCTTGTTTACTAAATGTGTCTGTTATTTAGAATGTTTGTAAAGGCAAAGTATTGTTGACTGTCCCATAATATCACAGTAAGCATTTATTGCATGAATGAAGGGCTGGTGGATGAATGAGTGCTGAAAGTCCATATCATTTCCAGATCTATCTGCCTGCATTCTGACCACATTACTGGACAACTTACCTCATGCCACAGTGATTCTTGCAAGCCATTGTGGTTAAGGAAGATGTTAAGTCCAGCATTTAGCCACCTTCTACATGAGATTTTCAAGGGAAGTAGACACCTTACTTAAGCTCCATAGGTTAAATTTCAATATTAGGAGAAGTGCTGTGGTAGGTGCTGCCAAAAGCAGGAAATTTAATATTTATTTAGTACCAAATATATGCCAAACCTACATTATGTTTTCATCTATTTAAAGTAAAAAGTTATATTCCATGTGGCCCCTACGCTCTGCTCTAGGAAGTGTCAAACATGTCAAAGAGATAATCATTTTTATGTAAATTGAGGGAAGCATGTCACAATGGGTAGAGTAGGAGGCTGTGTAGTATTGAAGAGTATAGATTATGAGTCAAGGCTACATGGGGTCAAAGACAGATGTACTACAGAAGACCCAATGAGGAAAGTCTCCTATGATCTGCAATTCACAGATGGGGAGCATGAGGCTTAGTAAAATGAGGTAACTTGCTCAATTAGATAGGTGATAAATGGTAAAGCTGAGACAAGGGCACAGGCTGATTATAGAGCTATGTATCTAATATATCTGCTCCAATTTGAAATGTCTAAAGATGCCATTCGAGTTGAAAATATTAAGAAACTTCTATTCACACTTATATTACTCAAAGGGGGTTCTGGGACATAAGGTAGACCAGAAAGATTCCTGATGGGTTTCAGAGTCAAAATGTACCAAGGGTATGGACTATCACAGAACATTCTCCTGTCTCTCACTTTCCATTAGGATTGGAAATGATGTTTTTTTGCAGGGGAGGGAGCTGACATGGGGAACGCTTGGCTCTGGAAGGCTGAGAAGGTATGAGAGGTGTCTGGGGTAAAGGCAGCTAAAACGCTTAGTCCTCTGTTTTGATGCTGGCTTAGGCTCTGATAATGAAGCAGAAAAGGGCTCCTTGGTTATTTCTCCATTTTTTCAGCCTGCCTTCTCTAAGTAAGAGAGCAGATTCGTGATAGGAGCCTCAGTTGGTAATAAAAACTAGGCATTTAAGTTATTTCTCTTTGAGTCCTCTATGAAGCAGATAGATGCTAAGCAAAACCCTAACATAATAAAGGCTGCTCAGTAATTTATTCCAATACCCTCCCTTTACAACATCGTAAACAATGTGTATAAGGGCTAGAGAAGCTTCTTGACTTGCCCCAACTACACAACTGGATGATAGTAGAGTTCATTTTAGAAACTGGTTTAATTCTCGGTCCACTGTTGCACTCTAGTGTTTACTAGTGTTGTACTCTAAGGTCACTTTATTGTGAAATATTACAATCTCATGATGGTTCATTTTTCTCTGAAAAAAACAAAACAAAACTAGAGACAAACATACAGTTTTATAAAATGAAACAACAAAAACAAGAACTTCTGAACTGTTTTCAGATTTCATATATAAGCCCACCTCCCTCCCTCCCTCTTGTTTTTTTTTAAGTAGGCTCCATGCCCGGGGTGGAGCCCAATGGACTCCCAAAAGGACTTGAACTCAGGACCCTAAGATCAAGACTAGAGCTGATATCAAGAGTGAGACACTTAGGTGACTGAGCCACCCAGGCGCCCTTCTCTCCCTCTTTTTTCTCTCCTCCCTCTATTTATTTATTTATTTATTTATTTATTTATTTATTTATTTATTTATAAGATTTTATTTATTTGACAGAGGAAAAACACAAGCAGGCAGAGTGGGAGAAGAAGAAGCTGGCTTCCAACCAAGCAGGGAGCCCGATGCTGGTCTTGATCCCAGGACCCTGGGATCATGACCTGAGCTGAAGGCAGATGTTTAACTACTAAGCCACCCAGGCACCCCTCCTCCCTCTTTTTAGAGGAAACTTTCTTGCTTTGATATTTTACTAGAGAAAATAAGGGAAAAGACACTTAGGTTATGGGTTTTTGGTTCGATTGCATATGAAACATTATTGCTTTGCATTTAAATAAATGTTTTCTCAGAGAAGTTGGACATTTTGGGTACATTTCAAGCTTGTGTAAGTTTCAAAGGCCATGTAAGCATCAGGTAATGGCAAACAAAAACATTTACCTGGGGTTAAGTTTTATTTTCATGAGGAAATTTAATGTTTTTTAGGCTTTTGGAATATAGACATCACTCAGTCTGATGAATATAAATCAGTTTGGCCCCGTGAGGTAGGTACTTATCCAACTTGACTGGCATATGAAAGTCTATGAAAACTCTCTAAGGATTCTTATGTTTTTCCCCCTAATATCTGCAAAAATCTTTCCTTTACTGATCAAATATACTAATAGTTAAATGGGAGACCCCAGAATTTAGGGCAAAAAGTATGTTATCTATCAGGAAAAATAGGGGTGGCTGGGTGGTTCAGTCAGCTAAATCCCTGTCTTTAGCTCAGGTCATGAGCCCAGGGTGCTGGGATCTGCTTGACCTGCATCAAGCTCCCTGCTCAGTGGGGAGCCTGCTTCTCCCTCTGCCAGCTGCCCTCCCTACTTGTGCTCCCTCTCTGTCAAATAAATAAATAAAATCTTAAAAAAAAAAAAAAGGAAAAGTAAGTGAAGTTATGAGAAGAATTACCCTAGAACCTTGAATGTAAATATTTGTTTTGACTTCCCCCATCATAGTTCTGAATGTAAAATCTACATTGTGATTTTGCACTTAAATGAAAGGTGTGGAGTTGGACAATTTTTTTTTTTCATTTCAGCTGGAAAGCTGCTACCATGACATCTACAGCAGGAAGCACCCTTGTGACTTGCAGAATTCATATGTCTCATTGAACTATCCAGTGTGACTTGGGCCTATGGAAAATATGCATGCATGTGGGTGTAACAGGGATTTCACTTGTACCCAGGTCAACAGCGACAACTTATCTGGCATAGTGACTTAACTACTTTTGTTTGTGTGTGTATTTCCTAAAATTAGCTGGCCAGTTTAATTTATGTTCCAATTTGATGTCCAATCATTTAGTGAATTTACCCTGGTTAAAATGCTGTCATACAATCTTCAGGGAAGTGATATTAGGCTTTTCATCATAATGCATACCAAGCACTCACAGTTTCAACTTTTTTTTATATTTAGTAAATGTCAATAAATCTATGGCACGTGAAAGGGCACTGCTAACATGGCAGCTATTTGATTTCTATACTTTGTCAAATATATGTACCTCTTAATTCAATAATCCTTAAAGGCAATGCTCATTGTGGTTTCTCATTCATGATACCTGACCTTTCCTTAATGTCAAACATCATTTTCTACTAGCAGGGGAATAAAGTATATTATTTATATAAAGCTAATAATTATTTGGGGAAAATAAATATAACATAGAGGCAATAATCATGGAAAAGATGAACACTTATTCTCTGCTCTATTAGGCCTGTGACTTGATACATTATTGTCTATATTTGTATTGCCCGGTTATCGTGATCCCAATATAAAGAAAAAATAACATTCTCACAAAGGGTCAAAATTTACCTAATCATTACTTCAGAGCCAAACTAGTAACATGAATTAATTCCCAAACTACCCATTTTACTTGCAAATGTAAAATCTCTCTGTAACTTATTTATTGTCATTAACGTTCTTGAATATTTCTTATTATTCAGGGCAGTCCCATAGAATTTGATTTTTTAAAAAGGAATTAAATGAGAAATGAATATGGGGAAGTTAAGAGATCTAAATGTTGATAATCTTCCCCTTTTCAGTTGATGTTTTGGTTTGATGTCGATGTAAGGTAAAATACTCATCATCAAATATTTATTGAGAGCATACAGTTTACTAGACACCATGCCAGGCACTATGGGACATACAAATAAGTTTAAGACATGGTTCCAGCATTCATGAAATGTAGGATTCAGTCATGTATATACTCATCAATGAAATTAATCTATGTTGTTAAGCTTTAAAATGTTACCAATAATAATTATTAACATGTGTTCTTAGAATATCCTTTGGGCGACCCTTACGCGTTTTCTCAGATGCACACAGAAAGTAATCATAAATGCAGATCTTACACACTTTTTTCCCTTCTACAGGGTGCAGATGTCAGCCTCCAAAGGTGTGAAACTGTTCTTTCCAGGACACGATTAGAATATGTTTGTTGTTGACTGATACAGCTGTTGGCAGCAGGTAGTGGTGATGATCAGATACACCAGTGCTTAACAGCGTGTGTGTACTTCAGTGATAGTGGCATGGTATAAGAGGAAAGATCCATTCATTTGACTGAATTTCAAAGGTATCCCAGTGTAAAATAATATTTGACCTAAGGACATCCAAGCTCTCCAGATAACGAAGCCCTACGACGTTCTTGGTCTCTGATCCAATAAGATATCGTAGCTATTTGGGGATTACATTTAGATAAATTAGAGTTGCATCCTTCGTGTGGAATATTCTCTGAGGAAGTGTGCCAACATGTTAACATAAAAATGTGTGACCTCTCTCTTTTCTCATCGGCTCTCAGCTACAGATGTCCCAGACCATCCCGTGTATGACATGTGCTTCATTCTGTGTCATGTGACGCTTTTAGAAATCTGTTTGAATTAATCCCTATTGGGTCAGTATTTGAGATTATCTTCTGACCTTCTTTTTCTGTAAAACATCAGCATATTTCAGAGAGTTTTGGTCATCCTCATCATAATGATGAGATGCTAAACATGGTCAGGAAAATCCATATTTTAATAGTCTTTAATCTTGTGATGCTCTAGTTCATTAGCTTATGGCAAATACCAGCTAGAAACTAAAAACCTTCTCGGATGACCAAAAGCATGGTCATTTGTATATGAGCAATTTAATCAAAATGAAATTCTTTTTTCTACTTCACCGTAACTCAGAATAAAAACTAATCATCGGAAATGTGAAAAGCCAAAGAAGGACATCTGCACCAGTGGAGCTGTCATATGACAAACTGTGAAGATCATAATTTCTAGAGAAATAGAATAATGAGCTGGTAACTATCATATCTGAGGTGGAATGAATGAAAACATGTATAATGTAAAACCAACAATTTTTCTTTCTGGCTCTCTTAAGCTGTGAAAATAAAAGTTGCTTAAATCATAGGTGCCTATCACCTCAAAATTTCACAAGTGAAAAATAAATGATACCTAAAAATATAGTTGGTGGTTGGAAAGGGTTTAATTAATCAAATTATCTTCAAGTTGCAGTTTATATTTGGAGCGTTTACTTCTACAAAACAATGCTGTTCAAGCAGGCAGATGAAGCTAAAGGATCTGAGCTAGCAGAATCTCCATCTGGCTTTTGGAAAAACAGTTTGCATTAGATTTGGGGTTACAGGTCCCCAAATAAGCCACCTTGAAAGCATGTTTAAAGGAGCAAATTTCAAGACAGTATGGAAGGGACTATTACCTGCCCATCTTATAGTTACTCCCCTCCTCTTCCTAAGTAAGAGAATTCCTGTATTGTTGGAAACAGCAGCCTGTACGTCTGCAGAACTATCTTTCAGCCTCTTTTCAAAATAGGGCTGGATGATGAGATGTAAATACAAGTCGTTGGGTATGTGGTGGTGGTGGTGGTATTTTGAGAAGAAGGCAATAGGATGATCCGGCAGGCCATTTCCCCCTTGCCCTCTCTGGTGTTTGGAAAAAGAATATAACGGCTAGAGTATTAGTGCTATCTTGCAAACAGAAGAGAAATTGAAAGAAAGAAAGCCAGTATGCAGGGTGGCAGCGCAGAAAAACGACAGGACCATGGGTGACTCGTAACTATGGAACCACCATTCTACTCATGGGCAGACTAACTCCAGACTCCTTTTGCATGAAAAAAATTTATCTATTAGCTGGTTTCGGCCACTATGAATTCAGTTTTACATTATAAGCAACTAAACCCAATCCTAATATAGATTGATAGATCCTCTATAGATCACATCAAATGTCATTTACTAGCAAATAAGGAAGGAAATAAAAACCTTATTTAAATAGTCCAGGTAAAGGGCAGACTATAAAATGATAATTAAGTACATCTGGACCCTTTGGTGTTTTGAGTCAATGCAGTGTCAAATAGCATTTTTTTTTCTGTGCGTGTGGAGAAGGGGACGTGCCTAGAGATAGTTTATTGTTGAGGTGGATAGCTGGAGATATTGAAATTGAAGTGATCTTTATCCCTGGTAGTTAGCTATGATCAAATATTGAAATAGTGTTCTCTCTGTGTTATCTAAGTGGAAAGATATGATGTTTACCTTGGCTAAATAATAAATTATATCTTTATGGGGTGCCTAACCAAAATGTATGGTTTAAATATTATAAATTCATCTTATAGTAAATTTTCCAAGATAGTATACAAATTTACTACCTAGAAACTACAATTCAAGAAACTAGACATTATGAGAGTAAAGACAGAAAAAACGAAACATAATTAAGCTTCTAATCTAGTACTAAGGCTTAAATTTTACTTTTTATTTATTTATTTTTTTAGGGATGGGAAGTTGGCTTTACTTTTGTGTTTACAAACATCTAATATTTAAGACTAAATCAGGTTTCATTCTCAGGGGACAACAAAATTTGATGTTGCCTTTATGCTTTAGTGATAGAATTCTTCTGGCATCCATGAAGATCTTAACACTTGACTTTCTCAGAAGTCTTCCTTTCAGTGAAAAATACAATTCACTCTTCTCTGGATTAAGATTATAGCCACCTAACATGAAGCCGTTGAGTGTGTGGTCGGCAGGGAGTCTTCCCCTTTGACGTTCACTGAGAAGAAATGCTGGTGCCAAGTCTCTTTTGAAAAAGAAAAGTTTTGAAAGCTGTGATATCCTATAAATGCTCTTACTTTCAATGAAATATAGTAAGCTTGTTCTCTGGTACAGAACTTTATAAAAGCCTTTTGTTTTTTGTAGAGCGTGTAGATGTTTTGAAAAAGTGATTTTAGCCACCATAGTGCAGGGTCAACTGGGGGCCGTCAAACTCCTTCCCTGGGTTATTCACATCTAACACTGAGCAAGATAATAGCTCAAGAAGCAACTAATGAGCCTTGTCCACACTACTGAGATCGTGTATCAGGATGACCCATACATTTTAAACAGTCTTTGTATTGATTCACAACTCTTTCAAAGTTTAAAATCAGACTGCGTTGTATACAAGAGCAAAGTCATAGAACAATGATCATTTAACATACAGAGGGCATGACATTTGATTATATCTAAGCCTCTTCAAATGCCAAGAAGAATCTGGAGAAAGATATTTGATATTGACTTTTAAAAGGTCCACATAGATAAAATTAATAAATCTTATTAAAGTTTATTTTAGAGATATTGATTTTAAAGTAGAAACGCACCCACAAAGAAAGTCCCATGATAAAGGCTAATGTGTAAATTCCTTTAAAACCCGTAGTTACTGTAATTATATGGAGCATTTTACAAGCAACTAGGGACTTCTTTGGATAGATGACTGAAATTTAATCAGTTTCTGGCACAGGCTGCCTTTCTTTCCCACCTCAGATTTCTAAAGCACTATTTCTAGGGCAGACCTGCTCAGATAGTGAACCTTTATTATCACATTTGATCTGTCTTTGAGCACTTTCCAAAAGAAAGGCTTCCACAGATCTCCTAGAAGATAAAGCAACGGGATGATTTTTCTCCATAGCCCCTGTTCTTCCTCCTGCCCCGTTCCATTCTCAGCAAACTGAATTCAGCAATACAGCCTGAATTTTATAATCACGAGGAGTATTATGTATGAAATGCATAAAACATCGATGTGCTAATGTCACCACCAGAGACTATCAGATGAAGAAATAGGCACATCTCTTTGTACTCCTGGACATAAGTGTTTGCCCTGAACCTCTTTAAAAAAACAACTCATTTCATTTCTCAGCATTTTGGGTTTTATTTGAATTAAGTGGCCTTGTCCTGCCAGTCTGCTGAAGGGAAATCTGAGTTTGATAGAGTTTTTTTTTAGGCAAGGAGGAACTGGAAGAATGATCACAAATGATAAATGTGAAAATTAAGCTACCTCTAGAGTTTATGTTTTACAAGTATGAAATCACCGAGTTTATCTCCCAGATGATTTAAACATATCTGATTATTTCTGATGGTTCAAGATGTAATGGTCTGAACATTTAAATAGAATTCTTAGACTTACCTTTATTAAAACCTGAGGGTCTGAAGATATATCTGGATTGATGACTATATTTCTGCTGTGGAGGAAAATAACAGCCCTGAGTCTCTGCTTGTTGTTCACATCTTCATTAATGTGCTTAATTTATTTCTGTCCTTAGAACAAATTAATGTGCCTTTTTAACTTTTATATTGCAGTTCACTTAAACTTAGATTCTTTGAACATAGCTGGATTGCAGTGTGACATCTGAGTTCTAGAGATCAATTGATAGTTGTTAAAGATCATGAAGAATGGCCCATTAAAACAGTTAGTATATGACAAATAACAACGTTTGTGTTTAGTGTGGAAATGTATCAACTAGACAGAGCACTTAGTCCTGAGAAGCAAACGAAAGTCTACTTGAACCAACTTATTAATCAGTCAGTGCTCTAGTCTTAACAGACTGTCTTATTAAAGAGCTCTAGATATATTAAAATTGAACTCTAACGTGATAGGTACTATCCCTGAACCACAATCACAAAGCACACAATTATTACTGAAGGCTAAAGTCTATGAAAAAGAAAAATAAGCCTTTCCCCCTCCCTGAGGACTGGGATGCTTTGCCTCAAATCTCTGCCTCTGATTAGGTACAGTGTCTACCATGGGATGCTGGCTATGTGGCCAATTCTTTCTCTCACTCTCCACTTAATGTAGGATCACATACCAAGTTATTATGACAAACCTAAAGATATAGTGATTTTTTCCACCTACATGTGTTTATACAGACCACACTGCAGCATGGTCTTAAATTTACAAAGCCTTTTCAGGGAGGAAAAAATGAAGCAGTACCGATGGAAATAAAGAAAAGACTGTTCAGGCTGGCAAGTGGCATTAATTCTCGGTGAGATGCTCCAGTCCTAGAAGAATCATAGCTTCTCATTCCCTGGGGAGTCTGTGAGGGTAGATGCCTTTAAGAGCTGTGAGTCATAGGGTTGAGTACTCCTGACAGCTGGGTTGGATATCATCTCAAATGACAATGTCAGTCAGAAGGTATTGATTGTCTGGGAGTGCTAGGTGGCGAAGGATGCTTGAGGCAAGGTTTAAGTACAGCAAGAAAGCAAGCCATGATAAATTAGTGACATTTGCATGAGGAGAACTTGGGGTCGTAACAGAAGAGAAGTCTCTGATTCTAACCTTTGCAGTCCATTTCTGGCATGGTGCTGACCTTAGCTTACCCAAGAGAGAAAGTGCGCACACTTCCGTAAACAGCCAATAGTTGCTCGATGCAATCAATAACCCTTCTGGTAGAAAGGTGCCAGGTACACGCCCAGTAGCAATCAGCAATGAAATGGTTTACTAAACACCTGCAGTGACCTAAGCGAGAATCTTCTTTGTTTTCTTCTCAAGGTTTTATTTTGTTTATTTATTTTTAAAATATTTTGTTTGTTTATTTATTTATTTATCTATCTATCTATCTATTTATTTATTTATTTATTCATTCATTCCAGCGTGTCAGGGGAGCGATCATGAGTGGGGAAGGGGGGAGAGGGGTTAAGCGGCGGGGCAGTGTAGGAGGAGGGAGAAGGAGAGAATCTCAAGTAGACTCTGCACTGAGCGAGGAGTCCTACATGGGGCTCGATCTCATGATCCTAAGATCAAGATCTGAGCTGAAACCGAGTTGGAGGCTAAATTCTTCATTTTGGGGGATAGTTTAGTTCTTAAAAATCATTCTTTTGTGGACTGAGTTGTACCTGACCTTCTGGTAAATTTGACATTGTGGTTGTAGATCTGTTTTTGTGAAAATGACAAAACAATTTTGTTCTATATTCTGCCTGACAATTCACCAGATATTCACCCAAATAATATGAAAACTTTATAGTTTTTGTTTAAGATACTTATTTATTTATCTACTTATTTATTTACTCGAGAGAGAGAGGGCCAGCAAGAGGGGTGGGCAACAGAGGGAGATGGAGAGAGAATCACAAGCCGACTCCCCACTGAGCGCAGAGCCCCACGTGGGGGGCTCAATCTCATGACCGTGATGAGATCATGACCTGAGCCAAATCAAGAGTCAGATGCTTATCTGACTGAGCCACCCAGAAGCCCCTGTTGTTGTTTAAACAACTGATCCTGCTCCTCAAACTTATTGTGGCCAAGTCAAGGCATTTGAACTTCTGCTTTAAAGTTTCTCCACTTCTCAGTAATTAATCTCCTTTCGTAGATCAGAAAATAGGGGTCCTGCTCAGTACCATATTTTGTTCTTTGTACCCACATTCAATCGATCAACAGAGTCACTTGATTTTATCTCCAAAGTGTGTTTGAATCTTTGCTTTCAATCTTCTTTTCCATTGTAGGTCAAATGAGCTTTCTCTTGTCTCTTCTACCGCAATAGCCTCTGAAATAGACCCTTCACCACTGTTAGCCCCTTTCCAACACATTATCCACACAAAGCCAGAGTGATTTTTGTGAAAGACAAATCTCCTTACCTTACTCTGCGCTTAAATGCCTCCACAGCTACTCCTGGCACTTAGAATAGAAGACTTAATGTGTCTCCAAAGGCCTACAACAATCTGGCCCCTCTTTCTTCTCACACCATTTTTCCTTATTCATTAATATGCTCTAATCACCCTCTCCTCTTTCCATTCGTCAATTTTGCTAAGCTCTTTCCCTCCTTAGGGGCTCTGATTATGAGACTTTGCTTAGCCATTATCATTGCTTGGAAGGAAGCCTGCCCTCCCTCCTCCCCCACCTTTATTTATTTGATTTAAATGTCACTTCTTCAGAGAGCCTTCTTTGACGTTATGTTCCATCCCAATTAGATCAGTTTATTTTTTCATTGTAGCTTTTCTTTTCCTTTCTTATCACTATTTGTTATCTAATGTTCATTTGTGTGATTATTTAAAGTCTTGTCACCTCTACTTGACTTTAAAGTCCATTAACTAGGGGATAAAAGATCAGTTTCTTTTTATGTTCTCTGTTTACCTCACACTTAAGCACAGTGTTTGTAACAGGGTGTAAATAAATTTTTGTTGAAAGATATCTATATCAATTATTTCTTATATTTCCCTTAGTCTTCTCTTTTCTAGGCCAAACATCCTGGTTCCTTTGCTATTTCTCAAATGACAGTTTTTAAACTCCTTTCCAACTTGGATACATTTTTTTGACACATTGTGTTTTCCAATTTTTTCCTTTAAATATGGAGGACTAATTGCAGTATGTTAGATGTGATCTAATAATTAGAGAATTTAATGGGACTATTCTTTCCAATATTCTTCTTACAATGTCTATTAATTTAGCCTAAGGTGGTGGTATGTTTTTTTTAGCAGCTGGATCTCACCATTGGTGCATATTAAGCTTATGATTAACTAAAACCCATATATCTTTTTCTCCTTAACTAAGGTTCCTTGCTAGAGAGCTTCATTTTAAATTGTGCATTTAATGTTTTTAACCGATGTTCAGAATTATCATTTANTTTTTTTATTTTTTTTTTTAAGATTTTATTTTTTTTTATTTATTTCACAGAGGGAGAGAGATCACAAGGAGGCAGAGAGGCAGGCAGAGAGAGAGAGGGGGAAGCAGGCTCCCCGCTGAGCAGGGAGCCCGATGCGGGCCTCGATCCCAGGACCCTGAGATCATGACCTGAGCCGAAAGCAGAGGCATTAACCCACTGAGCCACCCAGGCGCCCNTTGTGCATTTAATGTTTTTAACCGATGTTCAGAATTATCATTTATCTTACACTAAGTTATACTTATTGCTTATTGTCACATAAGGTACTGATTATCCTTTTCAGGTTGGGCTAATTGTAATCCGGATAAACATCTTTTCTTTATTCACATTCAGTGTAACAAAGGCAAGGGCCAAAGATAAAGCTCTGTGTTTTAGCCCTTTCTTATCCCAGGTAGGGGTCAAGGATCCCGCTATTTGATTTGCTATATATATTAGTTTATATAAATAAACTATTTTTATAAATATAAATATATTAAATTATGTATAAAATTTACATACATAAAATTATGTAATGTGTATCATGGATCTATGTAATATAATTCATATTATTTTAATAAACTTACTTTAAGTTTTTAAAAAGTTTTAGCATTTGCTTTTTAAAATACATTGATAAAAGGGTAGTAGTTCATCCAAATATATAGTCAAAAACATCTTATTTCCTTAAGTTTTGAAATAGGTGTTATGCCTCGATTATTTTAAAATTAAGTAAAAACAAAAACATTATTAAAGTCTAATCATAACTGCATCCTACGAAGAAGTTCAGCTATACATGTTAATATAAAGATTCAAAGGATAATTCCAAGAAAAATTTGACTGAGAAGGCCTAGAAAACAAAATGGTACATGGGTCTTATTTTCCTCTTTAATAACTGCCTTATTTGAAGAAATAAAATTAATGAATGTGGTAAAAAGTCATGATCATTGGACTCATGATTATCTTAGCCTCTACAGAATCATTCCCTAGAAACATTCATTATTTCAGTTCCATTCAAATGTATCTGTTGAGCTCCACCTCTATGATCAGCCTTCTAGAAAAGTTATTCTCAGACATTATGGCCTCCTGGGATCAGAGGAGGAGAAATCAATGGAATTCTCCTAGTTGAACAGGAAACTTACATAGTTCACAGCCTCTCTTAACTCTGATGGCTCTCATTTAAAAACAAAAAACAAAAACAAATCTGGCTTTGTATTTACAATTATGTTGTTCTGGTGAGTCATGTCAAGACATGGAGATGTAGAACAAAATGCCACTGGGTTTACTAGAGAAGTGTAAGTCTGAAACTTACATAGCTCTTAAAAATTCTTTCAAGCAAACTTGCAAACAACATCTTAAAATTGATAGAGGATAACATGAATGTTCCATGAGCACAAGGATGGAAGTAGGAGAAAGCAGATAGACAGCATCAGAGAATGAATGTTGTTGGATATCATGACTGCAGTAAAAAGAAACATTAAGGATTTCTTTTGTAATTTTTTTCTAATATAAATCCAATTTTAAGTTATAGAAGTGATATTATGTATATTTCCCAGACTATAAAAGAAAGCCTGGATTTGTAGTGCCCTACCACTGCTATGATTACCAATATGGTTACTTTGGTAACTACTACTATGTTGGTAATAGACATCATTTATTGCACTAACTTATTGTGTCTAGGAGCACATACCAATTCTTTTTTCCATAGCATTTCATTTATCTATACAACAACTATGTGAGGTATTAGTATATGTCAGCACTGTTCCCATTTTACAGATGAACATGAGGTTTAGGGAGTTAAACAACTTGCTGAAGGTCTTAAGCTTCTACAGGGCAGAGCCAGAAATGGAACATAAATCTGGATCTGAAGCTGTGCTCTTAATCTCTAACTCTAGGGAAGTAAATTTTTTATTTATCCAAATTAGCTGCTTACACTGACATTTATTAATCAGAGACTTGCCGTATTTTGACTTCACTCTTTCTCTTTGTGGAGTAAGAAAAGGACATGATATTGCCAAATGCACAGTTATCAATATTACTTTTGAAAGATGTAATAAATTGATGTAAAGATAGTTCTGGGTTCTCATTGGTTAATAATAATCAGTAAGTTAACCAAACACTTAATATTCAATTGTTCAGATGTATCTTTATAATTTAATACTGTTGGCCATATTCACAATCCAAAACACAGAGATCAAGAAAACATAGAACAGAGAGAAAAGAGTGACTTAAAAGCATTCATGTTTTTTTACAGGTGGACAGTGTTTTTCCCTATTTTATTGCAAGTATAATGTTTGGCATATTAAACATAAACAGTCATTAGAGCTTGGAAAATTTACTAACGTGAAGTAGAAGTATGCTTCACTTACATACGTGCATATATGTTGTGTATATATATGATAGTATAGTTGAGTGCCTTCATTAAAATCTATACCTTATTGAAAAAATTTTATATACATGTAATAATGTCATGTTTCATACACACATGATTGTGTTTTAAAACACATCCAGCTATATAGATATAAGTAAATATGTAGGCAGGACCCCCTACTTACAAATGGTTGTGTTTCAAATTTTTTTAAAAGTTATCCTTTTAGCCAGCAGCTACAATTTTTATGTTTAATCCATAATAGTTGAGGTAGTATCTTAAATGCTATTTAAGCTAAGCCCAAATACCCTGTACTGTATTGTTCCTAGAGATGAGCTTGATTTCATTCAACGCCAAGTCTTAATAGGACTATTAATAGTCTTAATATTTCCACAAACCATGGCAGATGTTAGCAATAAAAAGTACAGTTTTCAGGAAATTTTTGGTCTAGGATGGGATACAGAAAAACAAATTAATCAGGTTTAGAGGGATATAGTGTTGTGATCACACAAAGTTGTGTAATCATAATCAGGTGACAAACCAGCAGTGCTTTTCAGAATGCAGTGATGACTGCCCTGAGGGTTCTGAAGGATGAAGAGAAGTTAGCCAGATGCAGGTTAGGATAATGGTGCATTGGGCTATGGGAAAAGAGATGCTATAGAGTTGAGATACATAATGAAGAACCATCTCCCTCTATCTTACAGGGGAGGTTTTTCATCGTCAGGGGTACTGACATTTTGGGCAGGATAATCCTTTGGAAGGATCTCCCATGTACTTAGCAGCATGCGTGACTTCTGCCAGCTACATGTTAGTAAGATGAACATCCACCTCTCCCCACCAACCCAAACAAAAAATGTCTCCAGATAGTATGAAATGTCCCCTGGGAAGTAAACACCTCACCGAGAACTCCTTCTGTAAGCAAAAAGAGAGATAGCTATCTTTGGGCACTAGATTAATTTGCTAACTCCACATAGACCAAAAGAAAAGTGGGGAGGCGAAATCATATTTGCATGCTCCTGATTTGTTCTCTAGATGACCTAAATTGGGGTGGGTAAGAGATAGTTACGTGGTTTTCTTACTTACTCCTCAATAATGTTCTGGGATCCAGTATTTACAATTTAGGGATTGACTATTTCCTAATATAAGTGTAGGTGTATATAGGCACATACACCACAGAGACATAAATCACAATGTTTCCGATTTGGCCATGATATTTAGTGACTGTCTAGCTTTCATTCTTATATCTTATTAGAAAACAAACAAACAAACAAAACACAACTTCATAAACTTACCAGAATACATTATATGTCTTCTGGCAGAAATAAGATTTGAGTCAACCTTATAATACCAAGATACTGCATGAATTTCAAGAGTCTCCTTAAAGGGGGAACATCTGTGTAGCAAAGTTTGATTACACTCCTCTTTAAAGAAAGAACAAGCCATGAAAATGATAAAATATGATTGGCTTAAAACACAATATATCCAACTTTAATCATTTTCTAAATCCAAAGATATTTTTAGATGAAAGCAAAGGAGGTCATTTCCAAATCATTTTGTGAAACTTAAGCCTACCCAGAGGAAAGGTAATTTTGTTTGATCCTGAACATCAAGTGAATTTGTTCACCAAACCATTTATTCCAAAAGGTAATTAAAATAATGTAAAATTGATCCAATATATGTTTAACAAAATTAACTAATTATAATCTGCTTAAGCCATTTAACCTTTATAGTTCCTATAAAAATGTTTGATTTTCTTTGGAAAAATAAACAATGTGCTTTAAAAAGGTGGTGCCTTCTTGTCTATCTTTCTTCTCTTTTCTCTTTTTCTTTTTTTCCCTTTTAAAAAATTTTTAAAATTTTTTTGGATGATCTGTTAAGGTGCCAATAGAGCAGACAGAGTAGACAAATAATTCAGTGGGGGGGAATAAGATTTCCCCTTAAGTCAAGAGCACATGCAAAAGGGAAAGGAAATACTTTAAGGTGAGCCAGACTCCTTCCTTTTTGATAGTAAGTTCTGTTACACAAAGCATTGCTGTATGGACCAAACGATGATATCCCACAACTTAGCATTTGTTTGTTTTCAACTGCTTTCCATTTATTCAAGTCATTGTCAAGCTACCTTAAAAAAGTTCAGCCAACTGACAAAGCCTAATTGTCTGCCACTGGCTACACTTATTTTATACATATCCCTTCTAATCACAGACAGAAACACCAAGTAAATGTCAGGATTTGGAAGGGTTTATAGGGGCTCTTCAGTGTCTGTGAGAGGTATAAAGTAGTTATGTAAGGGAAGAAATGTGCTGTGACAGTTCCATCATTTCAAAAGAGTGGAGGAACTAGGAACTACCTCGGGGAAAAAATGGTAGAAGTAACCAGAGGTCCTCAGGGACTTCCTGATCCACATCTATTATTAATTCATCATAACTTTTTCCTATATTTTGGAGATAAAATTGTCATTTATGCCACTCCTAAAACCAAGTGACATTATAAAAGACACCTAATGGTAAGAGTAGTAACAGAAGTAACTGTCATTGCTACACAGAGACAAACAAGCTAGACAGTGGGGGAAAAAAATCTGTGAGTATTTTTGATCGCAGTGAAGCAAGTCACCCATTCTCCTGAGGTTAATTTGTTGACTCATGATTTCCACTTATCCAATGATATTGAATCACATGAACAAACCTCTACATCTAATCAGATTTTTTTATTGAATTGTGACCTTTAATCCACCTTCTTCTTGATTATGAATGACAGTGACCTTTATCTAATTTAAAGCAGACACTCTGATGCAAAAATATGCAAACTACACATGTAAATTCTGAATCAAACTGAAGATGTGCATAATCTACTGGGGAGAAATTATTTCAGAAGACATTTATATTAAGGCCGAATGAGGTATTTGAGAGTAAGTGAATTAGTCAGCATACGAATGATTGGTCAGAAGAGTTGCAAAGACCAAATGCTGTTTATATTTTCTCAGCTTCTATTTAGAAAACTAAAATGTCAATATACATATCAATTTTTATTATTCTACTCAGCATTTTATGGCATTCAGGAAATGATCACAATGTAATAAAGTCAAACAAAATTATTTTTCAGAGAGGTTGGCACACTGTGCCTGGATATTCAATTCAGTTTCATCTCAATTCATTTTCTGCTGCACAAAAACCTGGTGGAATTGAGCCATGGCAAGTGTGGCGTGTCGCCTTCCTATACTGTTTTATCTCCTTAAAGGAAAACTTGGTCCCCAATTGCAGCCGGCAGGCAGTAGTGTCTCTAGGATATATTTAGACTCTACTACCGCAAGGAAAAAGGTTAAAAGAATCAAAGAAGCACGTTGGCATTGAGAATCAGATTGACGCCCTCTACCAGACAGACCTGCCTTGATTCCGCTTCTTTGCACCTGCTCTTTCCTTTCTCTGGGGACTAAAATAAACGGTTCTGAGCTGCCATTATGGAGGGCAAACCCTGCCCGGGGCACAAATGAAAATGCAGGCTAATCCTGTAACCCACTCTTCGCTTTCTCGAACTTGTCAACTTTGTTTCCTACCCGTACCCAAACGCCCAAATGTAAGCATATCACATATGCCTCAAACACATGATCGCATGTCTGTATTTTATTACTTAGGGCCCCACGTATATGGGTTATATATGATAAAGATTATGCCACAGCAGGAGGCCATTGACAGCATTCTGCTGTCAGACCCCACCACACCGTACCTGGAACGAGAATGTACTTTCCTGATTAACACCAGGGGGTTGTTGGATTGCTATATCTCAAACAAACAGATTTACCCTGACAGATAATCAGCATTTTGCACTGCCTAATACATGTTTATCTTCCACTATTGACATAATTACACTAAAAGAGCACTTAATATAATCTTTCATAGGAAATTAAACAGGTTTTAATGATATACTTATAATGAATCGGGGACAGAGTTGAGGGAGAGAAATATCGATACTAGATGTTTTGGGAGAACACATACATGACGCAATGATGAGGAGATCAATGAACATCGGGAAAAATCAATGACAGCCTGTGTTTAAGGAATTCATTTACATATTTTCCAAAGAAATCAGAAAAATCCTACAAAGCTGTGAAATGCCCTCCTGATTTTCTCATGTCCTGATGCTTCTTGCTTTCTGATGTGGGCCCCACGCTCGTCTCCCACACAGCAGAAGCTAAAAATAAGAGTGCTCTTAGGAGGGATTTTAGATTTGACTACTTCACGGTCAATCCTTCCAAAAGTTTTCAATCTGGCTTTTGAGGGCGGGTCCTGGGAACTCAGACTGGTCTGCACAGAAGCTACTCAGAAGGAATTCCACAACTTTGCAGCTAGAGCCCATTACCCGAGGGCCTGGGAGCACTCACAGGCAGGCCATTTCAAAAAGCTGTGAAAATTAACACATGCTGGGTATTAGGCATCAGGCCTTAAGTATATATTCAGTCAGGACCTGAGAAACAGAGGCAGCTGAAAATAGTAATTCCAACCAAAATTACAAATGTAACCCCCAGCATAGAAGCATCTTTCCCGAAGCATTTGCTCTTCGAGGCTATGCCTGGCCTCACTGCCATCTGAGAAGACCTAAGAATTTTAAGTATCACTATCTTCAGATACTAGTTTGGTAACAGTTAGGATCAGTGCTTTGTTGTCCCACGAATCTCTTTTCTTTTCTTAGCTACAAATTAAAATTAAGCCATTAAGCATCAAAATACTTAACGTCTGTGAGAGAGGTCCAGAGTCATGTGAATTTGATTTGGGACAGAAAACACAATGAATACGGGGACGTATGGTGGAACGTCTTTCAGAAGCTCAGCCCTGTTTGGGGGGCCTGCAGCAGATACTTAGTTTTTCTAGAAAACCGACAAGTGCATATTTTGATTTCTAGTTTACAGATGAGGAAGCTGTAACTCAGAGAAATGAAATGCTATGGCCAAAAGCTGGGATTCCATCCCAGTTCCGTCTGGCTGTTGCTGGTGCTCTTTCTGTTTCACTACGCTTCCTCTGTAACTCAGTTCACGTTTTGCCTTTGACTGTTGTTTTCCAAGAAGGAAGTTGATTTAAACCATGGTCCTCTGTTTCTTTCATTAATTAGAAATATGCGTCTACAGTCTCCGGCCGGCTGCTTTGTCCCTCACTGAAGCCAACAGATTCCGGGTAGCTTGGATGCAACGGCTTTTCATTGGCTCCGCGGAAGGATCGCACAAAGAGTCTTTACCATCGCCATGGCTGGGGGTGGAACCATGAAATGATGGAGTGCTGAGACTACCGAGGGCCCGTGACATGCGGCCAGAGTGCCCCAGCGAGGAGGGACGGCCAGGTGGTAGAGCTTTCACAGCTCATCTTCTGAGGAACTGGGAGCTTTATGTTGCCCTGGGTTCTGGGACTCAGAAGGGGATATATGGGGAACCTTGCTTTTGCCCCAGGTTGGTGAACCCCAAACTGCTTCTCGTGTTTCGCTTCTACCAGCACCGTCTCCTGAACCCTACGTCTCTCTTCTTGCCTCCCAGGCTTTTTCCGGGAGCACGCTGGCTGACAGTCACACCCTAGAAGCTGCCCACTCTGACAGGCTCCATCTCCACCGTGCTTACGTGTGGATATCCGCCTGAGGAAGACGGGACTTGCCAAATTCCTTTTAGAATTTGATTTATGGTTGTAAGCTCCCTGTGTGGGATCTCTTCTTGGATTGACGATTTTAGAGTTTGCTTTAAAAGCTGCCTCATATCCTCTTTGCTTTCATCCTTACTTGGGACCCGAACCCCGCTTAGTATATCCATTCCCAGGGAGCCAAAGCTTCAGGCCAAAGAATAATTTCTCTCTGAGATAAATTACGATTTCTCGTCCACGTATTGTGTATGGAGATTTACACTTGATCTTAGCCAAAAGGCGGAGAAGCGATGTGTATGGAGATTTAATGATAGGAATTAAAAAGCTGTAAACTGTGGTTCATAAGAAAGGCCAAGGTCTGCATTCTTTAAAATCTTCTAAACCCTTCCCTCCTCATCCTTCAAGACATGTCTCTCTTCCCCATTCCTCTACCATCTTCTACCTTATTTCTCTTTGTCTTTTTTGTTCTCCTCCTGCTCTCACCTTCCATCTTAGTTCTCCCACTGGTCACCTGCACCTTTAAGTTCCAAGATGAGAAGTCATATACACAAATATAACATATATATGTAACACTATCATATATTTTTATGTATACTTTTATCTATTGGAATAATCTCCTTTCCTATTGTTATTTTTTAAAATTGAACTGTAAACTGTTATATGCTATCAGAGCATGGGTCCAGTGTCTGCAATCTAGCCAGGTCTTAAGAAATGTTTTGAATGGATAGATGTTCCTCACTTTGCCCTTGAAACAAATTATATATATATATATAACCTAAGCTAACTAGATTTTTTGAAAATTCCATCAATCATTCAAATATTAATCAAGACTGATCTCTGGCCTTCACACTGGGCCAAGTTCTGTGAAGGACACAGAATAACTATGACTTTTACCCTTAAGTAGTTTACAAGCTACTGGGGATACATCAGACTATGACCCATGAAACGACCAGGGAAATAGGAGAAAAGAACACAGTTAGAGGCTGACTTCTGTAATGTAAACTGTAGGCTCAGTCAACAGACAGGGAAGAGGTCTCGGTGACTGTGTGAAGAGCACTTATTTAATATTTCTGGAAGAGGATTGATAGGAAAGTAATGTATATAACAACAGCTGGAAACAAAGACTTTCCAATCCCGGTGTTGCAAGGCTCTGTACAAATGTTGGCCTTGCTTTCCAAAGAGTAGATCTTACGAACCAGTGAAGTTTTGTTTTTTGAGCTCAGATGTGTTGCTCACTGTCCAGTCAGTGCTAATACATTTGAGAATTAATTTATCTGTATATTTTTTGCTCATATCACAAGCTTTCCACAGTGAGAAAAACCTTTTGATTTTACTTTTAATTTCAGGAAATTGATATCTTTTTAGATAGGAAATTCAATTATGTAGCTGAGGAATTTAGCAACCAGGGACACAGTCTTCAAATGGTTTTAGGTCAGTTTTAACTTCCTTGACTGTTTATATCAACACACAGCTCATAACCACCATGCCCTGTCCTCCCGCCCTCTCTTTTTCTTTCAAAGTAGAAATATCCACCAAGTAATGGAGAAATCACATCTGAAAGGAATGTCTCACAGGCGAAGGAACTCACTCAGCAAGAGATGATGGAAGGGTAAGCTCAAATTCAAATTAATTCCCAACCTTCCCTGTACCAATGGTCGATGTCTAACTTAGCTAATCCGGGCAAAAGTGATATATTAAAATAACCTTAAAGATGGGTTCTTGGGCTTTCTGCCTG
Source organism: Ailurus styani (assembly GCA_002007465.1). NCBI lineage: Eukaryota > Metazoa > Chordata > Mammalia > Carnivora > Ailuridae > Ailurus > Ailurus styani. The sequence continues at coordinate 620,902 of LNAC01000273.1, forward strand.
CCAGCAGATAGGGGTTCTGTATATATAGGGCAGTCCATCTGCCTGATACTTCAAATAAGATCTAAAAAGAATGCTGGTATCACAGAATGGCATCAAAATTGTTTTTCATTCATTACTCGAGAAATGTGTAGCTTGCTCAATTGCTACTGACCCACGTTCCCCACATTTCTGCCTCTTGATTATGTGTTGGTGCTGTTCAGATTTTTGTTTACATTACATATTGGATATTCGGAGGTCAAATGAACACAGTCTTTGAATCAGATTCCTATGAGTTACATATATAATAGTTCATCTTCTCACACTGCGTAGAAAAAGAGTGGGAGACAGTTCAAGCTATCCTAAATAAACAGACAGAAGTAAAGCCACAAATCCTTCCCGTATAGACCTGTCCTTGCTCATTTCTCCTTGAGGAGATAACACCTTCTAACACAAGGACAGATAACTATTTCAGTGTTTCAGAGTCCGACCATTTAAAGATGTATTTTCACTCCATTTGTTTTCTTTATGTTTTTTTTTTAAAATGCATTGGTATATTTCAACTTGGGAAATTTTCATTCAGATGCACCCAATAGAGAGAAAGGCAAGGGAAAGGGCTTCCTTTTCACTACCTAGGAGATTTTGAAGGGTGATATGACAAGACAGAAGAATATATATTTTCTGATGGGAACAACTGTTTGCATGAAAATTTTAATTGTTACTAGAACTTCAATGGAGTTGCAAGGAAAGGTAGTTAGATAAAGCCTCAGGTTAATTTCTATCATTACCAAGCACTTTTACACCACTGAAAAATTCCAAACATATAAAGAGATGTCAATCTTGTTCTTTAGACAGAAAAAATAATATAAAATAAAAAATAAAGGTGGGGGGTCAGTGCTTCAAAGGCTGTCAGTAAACAGGTCAGTCGATTACAGATCTGATTTAGTTTTTAACTCCTCAAAGTAACAGACAAATGTTCTGTAATGTTCTTGGCATACATTAAATGAAACAACTTAAAAAAAAAAAACCTCTGCTGTAATGGTAATACAGACAGACGTTAAGAGCTCTGGAGAGAGTTGAAAAATTGGAATGAGATAATAGAATCAAGAATATAAATGGGGCAATAGAAATGTTTCTGCTATTGGTGTGTGTGTGGGTTTCCTCATTATATTTAGTTATCTGAGCTAATTTGCCAGGGAGGCATTGTTGTGTGATGTTCTGAAGCCAGTATCAGAATAAATGGGTTCAAATTCCAGTTCTACCACAACCGTGTGGCCTCGGCTATTCCACGGAAGCTCCCTATACCTCAGTGTCTTGATCTGTGAAACGAGGATGATGGTCCCATACACCTCACAGGGTCGTGCAGATTAAATTAATAGACACAAAGCAATTAGTATCTGCTGAGTGTTCACTTGCTATTATGATCAATCCATACACAGCCACATTTCAAGATTGAGAAAATACGTATGGCACACACAGTCCTTCTTGAGGAATTTTGCATGTCTATAGATGATAGAGGCATTGAATGTCTGCTGATGAAGCACATCATTTCCCCTCAAGTAGGGACGCAAGTTTCCTGGGCACCACTGAACACTCCCAAAGTTACAGAGAACTTATTATCACCCTCCACAGCATCCCTTTAAGATGATAATTTATCTTTTTAACTGCACTCAGTAAAACTGGCAGAAAGGAGCCAGGTGGGAATAACAACATGGTATTATATACAGCTACAAGTTTGACCAGTTCTATAGATTCTGCTGCAAGGCACACTAAAATGGAATAAAACATAACTTATCTCGAGCAGTTGCTTGAATGAGTTACTAGGGGAATGGCAAGTTTGCAGAGGAAGCACAAGAAACCCATGGGAGTTCAAGGCTGTGACCTTTTTATTTAGGATGCACAGTAAAACCTAATCTAAGGCATACAAGTTATTAGGTCTTTGGAGAGTTTCCTAGGAGCTTTACAAACAAATGTGAAAGTCTCTAGAATATGTGATTTTGAAATAGCCGGGAAATGATGGGTTGAAATTCCACGGGGTAACGCCGTCATACCTATCAAATACTGGTAATTTCGTTGAAAAGAGAATGCCTCGTTGTTTGCATTTTCTCTCTCCCCAGATCTCCCTGGCCACTTTTTATATCTCTGCTCAGCTTGACTACTGACAGAGTATTGCATGGCGTTCCTTTGTTCTGAAGGGGCATCCTTTGGTTTTGCACTAGTCTCAAGTTCACACAACCAGTCAATCTCACACACCTTTCCATCTGTTCAGGCTTTCCTGTGTTGGGTGCTCTTCTCAAACTCGCTTTAAATATGAAAGAATCACCCTCCACCATTAGTGAGGAATCCATTTCTTTCCCTGTAATCCTGAAGATGTGAATGGAATCCTCCAGTGACAGTGTCTGGGAAGAAGATATTCATGGGCAGCTACATGATTCGAATAGATACATTCAATTAGCCCTTCCTGGAGAAGCCTCAGTTTACTTCACCACTCAGTATTTCAATGAGTTTTAAAGAAATTCTAATTACTGCATAGAAAATAAGTCAAATTCGTCCTCTCTCACTGCGTAAGCCTTTTATTACCACTGCTATAAAACATATATCCCCCCCTTTTTTTTCCGTTGCTATCCTAGCGGAGTAGCCTGCATACCAATAGAATCACTAAAATGCCACGAAGCAGAACATATTCATCTGTTAAATTCTACGTGCAGTAACCTAACAAATGCCAGAGACAGAAAGATTGCCCTCTGCACAGTAATACTTGTGTCGATGTCTTCTTTATGCTAACAATGACAGGGCTTCATGCCTTGTACTGTACTCAAAAATCAGAGTGCATTTTTTTTTCTTCAGTAGAAGAGTCTATATCAAAAAGAAAAAGAACTGCACATTTTTGGCACTGAGATATTTTATGTGGATAATAAATTTTTTCCCTTGAACTCCACTAACTACAAGTATCTACCTGGAAGATGAAATCGAAGATTTATGTCATCAGAACTATTCAGTATACCAGAGGACCATTTTTTCTTCTTTTCAGGACTGTCAACTTTGTTTACTGTTTATGTTCAATTCCATACTACACAAGAGATTAAATGGTCTTGTCATAGCTACATGTCAAACCTTCTTAGGAAAATAAGGTAATAAATGTAAAATTATATTAATAGGGAGTGCTTTCAAAGACATATTACATTTATTGAAAACTAAATTGTAACTGGAATGTTATAATTATATTTGTACTAATCAAAAAGAGATTTTTGAGTCTATAATTTTATGACATTTAGCATGTTTTAAAATTGAAATGACTAAGGAATGATTAAAATATTATTACAAGTAACTTCAAGGAAACACATATGAAGTCATGGAAGCCCAGAAATTGACTTCATAAATCAGCACGGATATCGTCAAGTCTGTTAGCCTCTTAGGTGCATTTTTAATCTAAACGCAACCATTTGGCTATTGAAATCAACCTTAAAAAATGACATCAAACAATGTTGTACAAACATAAGCTTTTTTCTTAGCCCTGGGACATTGAACTTTTTTATAATCTAATTTCAATCTCAAAACAATAAATAAGCACATGTACAATCACAGGAACTGAATCCTGGCTAATTATACTACTTCTGCATAGCCTCGTAACAATTTGTAAATTGTGAAGAATAAATCTATTTGACAGGCCTGTTAGCAATAAGGCCTTCAGCTTCTTGCTTTGCAGCAGAATGAAGTAAAATCTATCCTTTTCTGGCTGTGGTTAAAAACATTTCAACAGTTAGTTCTTTTTCACAGAAAACGCTGCAGGTAGGTGCCAGGTTAGGAAAAAAAAAAAAAAAAAAACCAACCAAAATTAACACGATTGAATTTTACCCTTGACTATGCTTGGCCAGGATGCATGAGAAGTTAAAACATACTGAGAGATTATTTTTTTTTAAGAGGGAAAAACTTGATAGAGAGGATTGCATTTCTAGATTAGAGAGTGGACACTATAATCTTTCTGACATTGTAAAACTGAAGCTGGCTGCAGGGAAAATAAACATTACAATACCCGACACTTAAACAATTGTACCTCTCCCGCTAAGTAACAAAAGCGTGAGGCACCTGGAATCCCAGCATTTGTGCCTAATGCCAGCAACAATATAAAGCATTCAACTGACATTTGATAATGAGCAGACAGTGGAGGCATTACACACGGTCTTTAGAAGAATCAGACTTCCTACCTTGAAAAGACAGATGGAGGTAAGTTCCTTTATAAAAAAAAAAAGTTGTAAGTAAAGCCAGGCGGCAGCTGCAGTAAATTGAGTCCTTTCAGTCACTGTATACATACAGCAGTTCTGCAATAAGGGGAAAAATATAATGGGAGGAGCGGCTGTGAACGAGTGACCTCCTCGAGCCGAGTCCTCTCTGTGAACCAAGCATGGAAAGCCCCTGCTCCTGATTTGCATGGATTATCTCCACTTGAACAGATACAGAGCAGATACATTTAAATTGAGCTGGCACAATGGCAAAAAGATGGAAGAGTGAATGAATGAGGGACAGCGCAAGAGAGGGAGAGAGAAAGAGAAACAGACACGGGATCGGAGAGCGTGGATAAGCTGGTTCTTGCAGAACTGTGTCTCAGAAGAGCTACAGCTCCCTCTTCATGTCACAGTTGTAAGATAAGCAACATTGTCATTAAGAACTGGTTAATCATAGGGAAAAATATACCCAGATTAGCTGGCGCTCTCTCTGAGCCGGGTTTTGTGAGCCTTTTAGGGGTCTTTCTGTTTTGTCATCAGGATTTTAGATGGTATATAGAACATCTTTTATTTGGAGCCAGGTAAACACATTTGGATAAAACTCTGAGTTTTGAATGCGATCCGAGCTTTGACTTGATTGGCGTACCCGTATGTCAGTGAAGGAACGTAGACAGTTTGTTAAGTAGAATGTTTATTTTGAAAGAGAATTAATCCCTGTTAACTTTTAAAGAGGTAGTCCTATATACTGCAGTGCAAAAAAGAAAAGAGCATTTGAATATTTATTAATGATTAATTCTCTGAAAGGACCCAAATGCACAACTGAAAGGGTATTTTTTTTTAATCTCCTTAGATTGTTAATTGGGTTTTCCCCCCACCTTCAGGTTGTCTTTGGCTGGCATTTCAGAATAAAAGAGATCCGTCTTTCTCTACAATACATATATCTTTAAACAGACAATGATTATTTGCTTTTCCACTTAGCATGATCAGAGCTTTATATATTCCTATTCTCGTTTTGAAAATGAGAGAGGGAGTGGAATATGATTGTAACTCTTGCCAACAGTCACTCAGTAAGTCCGTGGCAGATCTCAGAAGAAAAGAATAACCCTCAGTTAGCAAATTAATGTGAAGCCTGCCTTCTCTTTGTGTAAAGGTGTCTGCAGATGCCCAAATAGGCAGGCAATTAGGTCAATTCAAAGGAAAAATCAGTCAAACCAGCCGGTTGACTGAATTGATCATAGCCTTGGGGAAGCCATTATTAACTTGGTGTGAGCCAAATGACATCGGTTAAATATATTTCAACAAATGACATTAAAACTCTCAACATACACATGTGTGGGATATTTGCAGAGAGTAGTAAAGACACCAGTCAGATTTTTTTCTGCTGTCGGGAATCCATATCCTGTCAGGAAAGAAAAAGTATCTAAACATATTATACTTAAAGGAACTCTGCCTTGATGGACAGAAGTGATACTTTAAAAGAAATCTAAAGGAAAATGCCAAAACACATTTTCATGAGATTTCATGAAGATCTGGAATTTCTGAAGTGTGCAGATTTAGTGACTATAACAGTGTTTAGGAAACAATTGCTTGAAAGTAAAAGGGTGAAGACAATAGTTATTTTATGTCTCTGACATCCAATGGTCTGATTGCTCTCTGAGTGGATGGGTGAGTTCTCAGGTTTCTGATATCAATTTGGGCACAGCTTGCACACAGGTTGGTATCGGAAGGTTATTGGGGTCTTAATATTACTTTTCAGATGGTAAACTCTGGAGTCAGGGACCATATAGTATCCTTTAAAATATCTCCCCAAATATTTTGAAAGTGTCCTTTACATATTTGGCATATTTCATAAATGCTTGTAGAGAAGACATTGGAAATAATGGTAAAGCACATATATGCTCTCTACCAGTCGTTTAAAGTAAAAATTGGATCCACAAATTGTGATGTCTTCTGTACCTTCATGAAATAAAAGGAAATAAAATAAGTACTACGAGCATGTCTTGCCACCTATGGGATTATTATAACAGTGCAAGTAGTGTTAGGTTGTATGTTGGCATTGGAAGCTTAATTAGGCATCTCCTTCCTCATAGCAGAGGGTATCTTCCAGAAAGTGTGTCTAGGATTTGAGTCACAACTTTCTAGGCACCAGTGCCGATGAAAACAACTATTAACCTTTGTGTCCATGCACAAGTTACTTAATTTGGGTGGAAAAATGGGGATAAAAAAATGCCTTTTCTTGGGGCACCTGGTTGGCTCAGTCAGTTAAGTGTCCGCTTTAGGATTGGGTCATGATTCTGGGGCCTTGGGATTGAGCCCAGAGTCAGGCTCCCCACTGAGTGGGGAGTCTGCTTCTCTTTCTGCCCTTCCCCCTCTTCGTGCTCTCTCTCTCTTCTGTCAAATATGTAAAATCTTTAAAAATCCCTTCTTTAGATGGTTGATGCAAGAAATAAAAGAGAGAGCTTAGCATAGCAGGTGGGTAAATACCTAATCAGCGTAAGCTATTGTTCAATTATTTTAAATCTGTTTCCATTGAACGTGGTTGTCTCTCTCTGAATTGGGAAGTGTTACTATGCTGTCTATTGGATGTAGAAAAAAAAAAAAAGAAAAGAAAAGATGACTTCTTTGTCTCTTCTTGGCTTTTTCTTGCCATTGTATGAAGAAGTCTCCTTCCTGGTCCCTGACAACCAGAAGGACTGGTGTCTCTACCTTTTTATAAAAGACAGAAATAGAAGTACTATTCTCAGGAGAGCTAGAGAGTGTTGTAGCAAGCAGATCCAACCTTCTGTACAGGAATAGGAAATGGCTTGTGTGGTACAAAGTGAAGGGCATCCAGAAGCTGCTGGTCCAGAAATATCTTCCCATCTGTCCTCTCCTATTTCCTGAAATGCCACCATTAGAAGTTCATTTCTATGTTTTACTGGCTTCCCATTCTCTTTTTTCAATGCACATACTACTGGCAGAATTGACACATTAACAAGTTTACACTTAGAGTAACACATGGATTCATAGTTATTTTAATTATCTATCAGAGTTACTTTCTTCTAGTAACTTGCTGAAGACCAACACCACCAAGGAAAAGCCAGATTTCAATGAAGGTGGAAAGAAAGCCCCTTTGGAGTACACCAGACAGTGTGTGGGGATGAGAGCCTCACAAGGGTAATGCTTTAGCTGCACTTGGGAGCACTTGGACCCGCCACGCTGCGAGAGATCCTACAGCAGGCCTTCGGAGACGAAGGTGCAGGTGCTCGCCACCCCACCCCCGCCCCCACCCGCATGTGTGGGAACAAGGAACAAGGGTGCATTCATTCATTCATTCATTCAGCAAATATGCACTCAGTGTTTTGTTGGCAAGAACCTAGGGCTGCCTATCTCAAAAGAGATGGTCCTTGCTTTCATCTTTATTGGAGATGATGGAAGCAAGCATGTAAACAGATTGATTCTCATACTGGACCTCTGTACAAAGGAAAAGAGTACAGAGGAAAGAAGGCAAGGAAGTCAAAGCACAGTTGGAGTGATTGAGAAGGCCTTTATAAACTAGGCAGTGCTTGATGTGACTCCTGAAGGCAGAGTGGGCGCCGTTGGACAAGCAAGGGAAGCTGCCGGGGCTGCAGGGGTGTGCCAGGTCGAGTGAACATGGGTACAGAGGCAGGGTGGCATGAGAGAGACAACCAGCTGGGAAAATCAAGTGGGTATGCTCAGGGCAGAGGAGAGAAGGATGAGTGGGAAGTGGGGAGAGATGTGACTGCAGCGTTAGAAAGAACTAAGGAACGGGTCACAGGAAGGAGACATGGGGCGCAAGCAAGACAGATCCTTTGTACCTCTGGGCCTCAGCCACGGACCTTTGTCCCCCTTCTGCCTCCTTATGCCTTGTGCACGCACTCAGCTGGGCTCCCCAGCCCTGGGAACACATACAGAGAACAACGTTTAAATGACAAGGAGTGCTATCCCTGGTGAGGAAAGGGGATGCATTGCCAATTAGATTAGAGATTTAAGTCTGTAGGGAATTGAAATATTCCAAAATCGTTTGTGAGGGGCCGCCACCCCATTCTGTAACCTAAAGTGCTGAATGGCATATTCATCTATGAATTAAAATTAATTGTGTTTGGAGACTTGGGGATGTAGCAAATCAGGGTGGGAATCACTGCTGGAGCCCTGAAACTCATTTAGCATATAAAAAATACAGCACTTTGAAATCCTTAGTGAGACAGATTACCGGCATTAGTGCCATTAATACTAATGATGGTTAATAATTGGAAAATCATATTTATAAAAACAGTAACGATAACGGAGTCAAATCGGATAGCAAACCTCCCAACTCTAATCTAAAATGCTGTATTATAAGCTTCCTGTTTTCTTCTGTTGCTTGAATCTTAGTTATTTTGACACATTTATCCAGAAAATATCGAAGTTTCTATACTTAACCCAGGAATGACAAATTGCTTCTTGTAAATATTACACTTACAGTAAAATTCACTGTGAGATAAATGATTACATAGATATTGGACCCAGTAGTGGGAAATATATTTGAATTCTAATAAGGACTGGTTCAAGCTTAAAAACAATTAATAACTGTCAATTTCCCATAAACACAGTGACAAGTAAAACCTCCAAAAAGGGCACGCAAACCACAAATGATTAAAAAATTATGCTGATTAACAGAATGACTGAATACATTAGGATTCTTTTAAATTATCTTTCGATTGCCATCTTCGCACTGCCTGCCACCCACTCAGTGGAGGTGACGAGAGTTCTGGTTAGTCCAGCATTCAGCCCTTTCCCCAGTATTTTAAAACTACTTCCAGTTCTCTGGCAGCCAAGAAAGGAGGTGTGCCACTTGGATCTCCCTTCAAGGAAAACCTTGGGGCTCTGCAGCAAGGGAAATGGAGCCGACAGCCCGCAGCCATTAGCTTCCGCACAATTCCCCTCTTCAGGCAGCTCTTAGACAATGACCCAGTGTAATGGAGCTCTGAGGGCCGATCTGGGTTGCCCAGTGCAGGACTCCTCTGAGGTTTCGCTCAACCCTGACTCTCCCAGCATTTGACTTTCGAGGGCTTGGGTCCCTCGTAGAACTCTTAGACCCCTAACTCCTCTCGGTGTTTGCTTCCCAGCAGATGCAAGTTCTAATAGTCAACAATATATTCACTTGATGCAGAACCAACTGTTCTTTCTTTTTTCTTATTCCTTATTTCTTAGTCTCTTCAGTTTCCAAAGAACTGAACTCTGACTCTTCATTTATGGGTAGGACCCCTAGAAAGCTCCTCACTGTGTTTTTACTTCCCAAATGTTTTTGTTCTTGGAAAAAGAAAAGATTCTTTGGAGAGCTGAAGCTTCTCCAGGAGCTGCTCTCAAAGAATGGCTTCTCAGATTCCTGCTGTGTTTCCATACCTCTGATGTACTGAGTACAAAACACAAGGACACCACCAAACACAGAACTGAATAGTCCAGTAGGCTTATTAGACTAACTGCAGCAGACGGACAATCAGCGCAAACAACATGTTGATGTATTTAGATTAATAAGGCTCTGGAAGACATTCAGGTTCAGTGCTGAGCGAAGTTCACATTAAGGAGGGTTTGAAAGAAAGAGAGTCTGAAAGGAGTTAGGGTAAGGGAGGTAGGTAGTGTAGGGGAGGAAAAACTTTCTTTTTTTCTCTTCCAGGTTCTTTGGATGGTCTAATAATTAAATCGGTACAGGACGGATTAACCAAATTTAATTTCCTGCGTATGGGAGCCCCATAAAAATGTGAGTCCCAAAGGCAGTCAGGCAATTCAGCCAAGGAAAGGAGTTGGGGATTGGAGCAACGAAGAGAAAGAAGGCCATCACAGGAAGGCAGAGGAGGTGTTTGGAAAGCAAAGGTTGCCCTGTTATGAAGATACAATCTGTTTCTGAGGTAAAAAGTTGTCCCTGGGGATGGCTCTCTTCCTGGTATAGGCCCCTTTCCAATGTAAATTTAGGCAGTTGACAGGGGAGTAAAGAGCTTTTCCTGGGTTTGATTACCTTTCACTCAAAATAACCCTCATGCCAAGGAGACATTGTGGGGTCACAGGGCCTTTTCTCCTTCAGTAGTGTAAATTCTTCATGGTACATGGAGTAGTAATAGAGGAAAATGGGTGAGGCTTTGGGAATGAAGCCATTAGTGAAAATGAACACTGAGATTTTTTTTTAAAGATTTTATTTATTTATTTGATTGAAAGAGACACAGTGAGAGAGGGAACACCAACAGGGGGAGTGGGAGAGGGAGAAGCAGGCTTCCCGCCAAGCAGGGAGCCTGACACGGGGCTTGATCCCAGAACCCTGAGCTCTTGAACTGAGCTGAAGGCAGACGCTTAAGGACTGAGTCACCCAGGTGCCCTGAGCACTGAGATTTTAAATTCAGTTCTTCTGTCTATCACCAAGGCACTTATATGTTTCCCACTGCAAAAAGGGTAACAACTTGCCTCTGATTCCATTTGTAAAACACTTGGAGTTTGCCAGACAATAGCGTTGTTTAACAACAAAGGCATATCACCATTAATGAATCCTTTGCATGAGATTCTAAGATGAATATCAGTGAAGAACAAGAGAGTGCTTTTGAAAAACTTTGGTTTTGCAAGGCATTCAAAAGGAGACCCATGTGACTTATGTGAAGAATAGGTTTACCTGATCTCTAACCCTTAAAGAAAAATGGGTCTGTGTAACACACACTACAGCTCAAGAGGTAAGCGTATTGTTAATTTCTATATACAAATACAACTGTTCCAGAAACAACCTAAAATAAATCATTGTTCTAGGTTAATGTAGAGCCAGTGAGTATCTAGCTCCCTTAAGAAGTTACTCCAGATATGTATTGTGTTTAAAAAACTTTAGAAATAATGTTTATTTTGACCATTTCTTGAGAATGCCCACATTAATTCAGATTTTTTTCTCACTCATTCTTTCACCCATTCATTTTCTGTTTTTTATTTATTTATTTATTTATTTATTTATTTATTTATTTGACAGAGAGAGAGATCACAAGTGGGCAGAGGCAGGCAGAGAGAGAGGAGGAAGCAGGCTCCCCACTGAGCAGGGAGCCCGATGCGGGCCTCGATCCCAGGACCCTGAGATCATGACCTGAGCTGAAGGCAGAGGCTTTAACCCACTGAGCCACCCAGGCGCCCTATTTTCTGTTTTTTAAATATGTATTCAGCATCTATTGTTTTGGGACACAGTAGTGAACAGGAGAGACTTGTGTCCTTTCTTACAGGGTAGTTAGCAGGGAAGAGAGACACAAAAATAAGCAGTTATATTAAATGACATTATAGATTGCAAAACATGTGGTAATAGTAACTTCTCCGATAGATGGGGGAGTCTATTTCCTCATCCTTTGGTGCTGGACTGGTTTTGTGGCTTGCTTTGACTAAAATTGGAGGAGAAGCTGTGCCGATTCTGAACATGGTAGGTTTCAAGAGACCTTGTAGCTTTCGCACACACACTCTTGGAACCCTTACACTGCTTTGTAGATAACTTCAGGCCAGCCTGTGGAGGATGAGAGACCACACAGAGAGACACCCTAGTCATCACAGTCATCACACCTGAGGCCATTATGAGTCAGCCAGCTCCTGCTGACCCACTAAATAATTATAGATGCATGAGCAAGTCCAGGCAAGATCAGCAGTGGCCCAGCCCAGAAGCATGGTCAAGATAAGCCAGTTGTCAATCTGCACACCCATGACCTAAATGTTTTCTGTTTGTTTGTGTTAAGTCACTGACTTCTGGGGTAGTTTGCAAAAGCAAACTAAAACAGTGACCAAAAAAGTTATGATAGAGATAAACTTAGGGTGCAGAGCATAGAGACAAATTGATCTAACCTACTGAAGTCAGAGAAGGCTGCCAGAGGGAAATGACTTCCATCCTGAGACCTGCTGGATGAAGACAACTGCTAGATAATGACCTTGACCCCCCAAATACAAAAGCTTTATAGAAACGGAGGCATACCTACCATATCCATCAAAAGTAAGTCACGAATATTTAGGCCCAAGATCTTGGATTAACCCTTGACTCTACCTTTTCTTTTACATTTTACATAAAATCTTTTGTAATTCTGTCATCTCGACTTTTAAAATATGTTTAGACTCTAACCACTTCTCACCTCCTCCATTACTACTGTTCAGGGTACAGACCACATACCTGAATTTTCGCTTTGTGTCCTATGGTCCGTCGGATTCTCCTGTGCTGTTGTCCTGCTTCCCAATAGTCCATCGTCACCACAGGAACTAGAATGAACCTGTTAATACACAAGTCAAATCCTGGCATTCCTCTACTCAGAACTCCATGTAACAGATTGCATGTGGACCCACAAAAGATTTGTCCACATGTTAACCTCTGCAACCTGTAGATATGACTTTATTTGGAAAAAAAAAAGTCTTCATAAATATAATTAAGTTAAGGATCTTGAGATGATTATCTGAGTAGGCTGTAACTCCAATGAAAAGTGTCCTTATAAGAGACAGAAGAGGAAAAGACACCAGAGTGATGCAGAGGAAATGACGTGAACTCAGAGACAGAGATTGTGTTGATGTAGTCCCAAGCTAAGGAATGCCTAGAGCAAGCAAAGGCAGGAAGAGGCAAGGAACGAACCTCCTTTGGAATCTTTGGAGGTAGCATGGTCCTGCCCACACCTTGATTTTGGAATTTTGATCTCCATAACTAAGAAAGAAGAAATATCTCTTGTTTGGAGTCACTTAGTTGGTGGTAATTTGCTAAGACAGTCCTAGAAAACTAATAAACCTCCAAGGGCTCCTTGTCTCATTCAGGCTAAAGCATAACTGCCAAGCCCTTGCATTGACCAACAAGTCCCTCCTGGACTCCTTTCCCCTCCTTCTGACCCTTCTGACATCATATCCTACAGTTTCTCCCTACCTTTTCCACGTGGACCTCTGGCCTGCTTGCTGTGCCTCCAACACAAAAGGCATGTACTTTTTCAAGTCCTTTGATTCACTGTCCCCTCTATCTAGCATGTCCTTCCCCTAGATACTTTGCCTGCATGACTCAAGATTCTTATGAAATGGCTTTTATGTGGTGAGTGTGGAGAGTGATCACTCTATTAAAGTTCCATTTACTGCCCAATATTTCCACTCTCCGCTCAGTTCTGTCCCCCTTTCCTGACTTACTTCTCTCTACAGCATTTGCCATCCTCTGAGCTAATATATATTGTACTTATTCATTTGTTTGTTAACTATCTTCCCAAGTGGAATATGAGTTCCATTAGAGGGAAATTTGGGAACTTTTCTCATTGCTTTTTGCCCAGCACTTAGGAGACATGGCCAGTAAATAATTGTTCAATTTAATAAATGATGCGTTTATGATTTGAGGAAAGTATATAGGAAATCTAGGAACTTCCTACTTCTGCTACTGGGGAGCATTTCCAAATCTCTCCAGAGTTCCTATTAGCTGTCGGGTAGCATTCATACAGCTAATTCTCTGGAGTAGAAGAGCATAGATTCTCTCATTTTAGAGGACAATGACACTGTTCTGTTATGGCAAGACGATCATATACAATTTGTACTTTGAAACCCCTTGGTTTTCACTTGTCACTTTATATTTGACTTCATACCAGGCTCCAGAACTCCCAGTGAAATAGTAATGAGGGAAGAGCAGCAGTACTAGCAACAGGTAATGCAAGTTAAAATTTAGGGGCTTAAAGAAGGTTTGAAGGGAACAGGATCAAAAGGTGGATATGCATGTAAAGCGGTCTTGGGATGAGGGACAGAGAACGTGTCCTTTGCTGATTTTCTTTGGTAGTATTTCAAAGAATTTAGGGCATACTCTTACAGAATGGCAACTTCTAAGCATCAATTATATATACTTGATTGTATAAACACGTAAGGAGTTTTCATTAATCCTGCCAGTTCATGCTTCCTACACTGGGGACTATGAACTTAAATGCAACATTAATGCACTTGCCAATTTATATGTACATAAAGTCACTATTCCTTTCTTCAAAATGTACAGGACAATATGAAGTGTCATAAGACATCTTTTGCACCATCCTCAGTCATCACACGAAGAAAAATGGATAAAACAGAAGGCTCCGGAAGTTTTTGTTACCATATCTATGTTATCTGGCTTTAGTAATTTTGCTTTCTTTATGTAACTCCAGAGATGTTTTCACAGCCAAAAAAACTGAGACAATACTTCTATCCTTTGAAAAGCAATGGGAGAGCTGAAATGAAAATATAAGCCATCAGCAGGAACATAAATGAGAGGCTGTATTCCAGAAGAGGAATTAGTTCAACTAAACCAATGTCTAACATAGTCAAGGAGTTAACAATGTTGTGGTATTTTAATTAGGGTTGGAGTTCGGGTTTGATTCAAATAAAAATCCTCAACTGCTTATCCCTGGCATACCAGGACTGCCCAAACATCTTGGTCTGCAAAATTAGGCTGGGAATAGCGCCCAAATAGGATTTCTGAAAAGATTTTTTGGGATTTTCTTCTTTGACTAAAGCTTGAAATTCTGCAAGGATTGCAAGAATAGTCTTTTTTTTTTTTTTAATGTCTTGGCTAGAAGCTGGGAGTGAAATAACACAAGAAAAATGTTTATGTGTACTTGCAGTGAAAAGTTATCTATATTGCTTATGTATTTAAGCAATGTTTGAGTGGAATTGTTCTATTTGCTTATTTTTTATTTTGCTCAAGACATGAACAATAGAGAAGCAGACTTAACTATATGCTTCATTTTGATGATGGAATAAACAGATATCTATTTAAATATCCAATTCTGGCAAGCTGGAAATTGGTCATGTATGGAAAAACAAGAAATTAGGTGGTCAGTGAGAGTTTTAAAAAACACATTATAGCATTTGAAAATGCCTTACAATATTGTTTTCTTAGTGCTTCTCAGTTAAAAGGGGTGGATAATATGTTATCTCTTCTATTCGTCTTTGCACCTGGTAAAAAGTGGTTAGGGGAGGGAAATTTTAGACATCTAAGTAAAATACCTTAGAAGTATATGAAAATTAGTTACATAAGTTCAAAGGAAAATGATGAAAAAAGACAAAGGTGTATTTCATTCATTCAACAAAAGTTCACTGAGCACTTTGATGTTGAGGATCCAGTGGATAAAAGGGACCCCATGGAGGTTTCAGTGTATTGGTCTAATGGGGGAGGCAGACATTAAAGAAGCAAATAGCAGCCACCTATCTGTCTACCTTTCTGTCTATCTATCGACATATCTGTTTATCACGCATCACTATCATCTATCTAATTACAGGGTGCAGTATGTTTTATGAAGGATGCGAATTAGGTGCTATGGTATAAATAAGAGGAGGACTCTTGGCTGCTATAGAGGATTTCCTGGATAGAAGCATAAATGGAAGTGGAAAAACCCAGGAGGAGGTCTTTGTTATAGGAAAAAACGTAGCATGAGGGTGTTTTGGACTAGGGTGATAGTAATGGAAATAAAATAGGAATGGACAGGTCCAAAATACAACCTGGAAGTAGAAAAATTAAAGGACTTGGTGATGGGGGATGAGGAAAAAGGAAGACTCTAGAATGGCTTCTAAGGCAGTGGATAGATGGTCATGTCATTCACTGTCAAAGATAGTGAAGATTTGGGAAAGAACTAGATTAGAAAGAAATAAAGAATTTTGATTATGTTTGCAAGATCTATGATAACTTCAAGTAGAGAAGTAAATAATATAGGCAGTTGGACATATGAATCAGATACTCAGAGGAGAGACCTGGTCTAGGGGTATAAATGAGGTAATGTAATTACAATCAACTATCTCTTCTGCTTAAACACTCTCAGTGGATTCCCATTGCTATAGCATGCAGTTCTATATGGAAATCCTACTATCTTACCTTTACAACCTTATAGGATTTGTGGTACATGAAATTATTTTTTTCCTGAATGCTAATATGAGTTAAGATATAAAATGACAAGTGAAAAGTGAGGTGCTCAAGTCTGTATGTGATCTTCCTTCAGCAAGATAGTGTCCTCTGTGTGTTCACACTTTATTTTTACCTCAGTAATAACACTTAATAGACTACATCACCATTTATCTATTTATAGTTCTGTCTACTCTACTAGAACATGCATTCATCAAGGAAAGAATAGTTTTTATTAATCTTGTTATACCCAAGACCTTATATCCAGAGCCCAGAGTGCTTGACACATAGTACATGCTTAATAAATCTAACTGGTAATGCATATTAAACAGAGCAAATAAAAATTAAATTTGCTTGGACAATTTTATAGACTCTATGAGCTCATTCTAGAGTATTGTTGAGCCAGTACTAGGAATCCCATGAGGGTAAACTAGATGCTAATGTATGATTTTTTGATCTTTGGTGAAATGTTAAATTGGGGTGTCTTGTAGATCCTATGTATGGTAGTGAGAGTTCTGAATTCTACTGACATGCTTGGTACCCAAGAAGGAAGCTGAATGGAGCGAATGTTATAAGAATAAGATACCTGAGTTTCTTTTTGCCTTCCCTCCCCCCAACTTGACTCTTACACATATCATTACCAGAAGAAAGGGATACCATTTTCTTTCCATTTCTACACACATTTAGTCTGCTTTTTGAATATTTCTTTCCCTCTTCAAGTCTGTACTGGAAGTGAATTTTCAACTGTTATTTCTATAACAGTATGCTTTGGAGTCAAGGAGTATATTTTATGAGATACTATGGCTGACCTCCTCATTCCCTAAGGATGACATTGACCTTGTCTAGGTACGAGTCCTGTTCTAGTTCTTCAAAAGAAATTTAAAAGATCTTTAGAACCAATCTGGTCTCTAGCTGGCAATAAGCTCATGATTTCTGGTATGTCTAGTTTTTAGGCCTGAACTATTCTGAATGCCATAACAAGTCCCAGAAGACTTGGAAGTTTTAGAACTATTTTACTATTCAGAATGTGAGCATGGCAAGGTCTAAGGAAAACTGGTGCACTGAAAGAAAAAAAAATGACACATAAAGGGTAGCAGCTTGAGCTAGTGTTTTAAGAATTGTTTCCTATTATGTGGTAAAAGACAAAAATGTAAGAGCCTGGAATAAGGGTCACAAATCCACATGCCACTGGGGGTGAAATAGGTAAACTGAATGACCAGACAGAAAATCAATAAGGAAACATTGATCTTAAGTGACAGATGAACCAGATAGACTTAATAGATATATACAGAGCATTCCATCCAAAAACAGCAGAATACACATTCTTTTCAAGTGCACATGGAATTATCCAGGAGATAACATGTTAGGACACAAAACACATCTCAGTAAATTTAAGAAGATTGAAATCATCTGAAGCATCTTCTCCACTCACAATGGTATGAAGTTAGAAATCAATTACAAGAAGGCAACTGGAAAAATCACAAATATGTGAAACTAAACAGCATGTTACTCAATAACCAATGAGCCAATGAAGAAATCAAAAGGGAAATGAAAAAAAAAAGTTAGATACAAATGAAATGAGAGTGCAACAATCCAAAATCTATGGGATACAGCAAAAGCAGTTCTATGAGAGAAGCTCATAGCAACCAGGCTTACCCCAAGAAACAAGAAAAGTCTCAAACAGTCTAACTTTACACCAAAAGGAACTAGAAAAAGATGAGCAAAGCACAAAGTTAGTAGGAAATAATAAAATATTATTTTTTATAGGAAATACTAGTTTTATAGGAAATAATTTTTATAGGAAATAATAGGAAACTTAATAATTTAAAATTATTTTATTTTTTTAATTTTTTTACCTTAAAGTTATTTTAAAGGAAATAATATTAGAGTGGAAATATTAGAGTGGAAATGAATGCAATAGAGAATAAAATAAGAATAAACAATAACAACAACAAAACAGTAGAAAAGATCGATGAAACTAACATCTGGGTCTCTAGCTCTAGCTCTTAGTTTCCTTTAGCTAGACATACCAAGAAAAAGAGAAAAGTATCAAATAAATACAATTGGAAATGCAAGAGAAGTTATAAGTGATACCACAGAAATACCAAGGATCATAAGAGATTGTTATGAACAATTATATGCCAACAAATTGGACAACATAGAAGAAATGGATAAATTTCTAGAAACATACAATCTTTCAAGGCTGAGTCATGAAGAAATAGAAAATCTGAACAGACCCATTATTAGTAAGGAGATTAAATCAGTCAAATACCTCCCCCAAAAAACAAAAGTACAGAAACAAATGGCTTTGTTGGTAAATTCTATCTAACATTCAAAGAAGATTTAGTAGCTAGCCTTCTCAAACTCCTACAGAAAATCAAATAGGATGAAATGCTTCCAAACTCATTTTATAAGCCCAGCCAAAACCAAAACCAGACAAGGATACCACAGAAAAAAAGAAAGGAAGAAAGGAAGGAAGGAAGGAAGGAAGGAAGGAAGGAAGGAAGGAAGAAAGAAAGAAAGAGAGAGAGAGAAAAAAAAGAAAGGAAGAAAGGAAGGAAGGAAGAGAGAGAAAGAGAAAAAAGAAAGGAAGAAAGGAAGGAAGGAAGGAAGAGAGAGAGAGAGAGAGAAAGAAAGAAAGAAAGAAAGAAAGAAAGAAAGAAAGAAAGAAAGAAAGAAAGAAAGAAAAACTGAAGAAAGAAACAAAAAGAAAAGAAAATTATAGGCCAATATCCCTGATGAACATAGATACAAAAATCTTCAGCAAAATATNAAAGAAACAAAAAAGAAAATTATAGGCCAATATCCCTGATGAACATAGATACAAAAATCTTCAGCAAAATATTAGTAAATGAAATTCAATATGTTAAAAAGATCATACATTGTAATCAAGTGGAATTTATTCCAGAGATTCAAGGATAGTTCAACATCACAAATCAATCAATGTGATATACCACATTAATAAAATAAATCATGTAATCATCTCAATAGATGCAGAAAATGCATTTGACAAAATTCAACATAAATTTATGATAAAAACTCTCGAAAAAGTGGGTATAGAGGGAAAGTACCTCAACATAATAAAAACCATATATGACAAAACCATGCTAACATCGTACTGCATGGTGAAAACCTGAAAGCTTTCCCTTTAAGATCAGGAACGAGACATAGATACTTATTCTTTCCACTTTTATTTAACATAGTGTTGAAAGTCCTAGCTGCAGCAATTATGCAAGACAAAGAAATAAAAGACATCCAAATTGGAAAGAAAGAAATATTTGTAGATGACATGCGATTATATATAGAAAGCCTTGCAGACTTTACCAAAAAGCTATTAGAAGTAAAAATGAATTCAGTAAAGTTACAGTATACCAAACTAATATATGAAAATTGGTTGAGTTTCTATACCCTAACAACAAATCATCAGAAAGAAAATTAAGAAAGCAATAGCATATATAATTGCATCAAAAAGAGTAAGATATCTAGTAATAAGCTTAACCAAGGATATAAAAGACACATACACTGAAAATTGTAACACATTGATAAAAAAAAAATTGAAGAAGACACAAGTAAATGAGCAGACATTCTATGCTCCTGGATTGGAAGAAATAAATTATTATTAGACTATCCATACTACCCAAAGCAATTCACATATTCAAGCCCTATCAAAATTCCAAAAGCATTTTTCACAGAACTAGAAGAAATAATTATAAAATTTGTACAGAACCACAAAAGACCCTAATTTGCCAAAGTAACCTTAGAAAGAAGAATAAACTGAAGTTATTACATCTTCTGCTTTCAAACTGTACAGTTAAGTTACAGTAACCAAAACAACATGGTATTGGCATAAAAACAGATGGATAGATCAATAGAACAGAATGAAGACTTGAATGTGAGACCTGAAACCATAAAACTCCTAGAAGAAAACATGGCATAACTCCTTACATCAGTCTTGGCATTGAACTTTTGGATCTGACTCCAAAAGGAAAGGCAACAAAAGCAAAAATAAACAGGTGGGACTACATCAAACTAGAGAGTTTCTGGAAAGGAAACTATCAACAAAATGAGAAGGCAGCCTACTCAATGGGAGAAAACATTTCAAATCATACATCTGATAAGGAGTTACTATAAAGAATATATAAATAACTCAAACAATTCAATAGCAAAAAAAATGTGATTAAAAAATGAGAGAGGATCTAAATGTCATTTTTCAAAGAAGGCATACAGATAGCCAACAGGCATATGAAAAGATGTTTAATAGCAAATAATCATCAGGAAAATCAAATCAACACCACAATATGTCACCTCATACCTGTTAGAATGGCTATTATCAGAAAGACAAGAAATAACAAGTGTTGGAGAGGATGTGGAGAAAGGGAAACCTTATACACTGTTGGTGGGAATAATTTTGTGTAGTCACAATGGATAAGAGTATGGAGGTTTCTCAAAAACTTAAAAATAGAACTACCATTTGATTCATCCATTCCACTTTTGGGTACTTATCCACAGAAAATGAAAAAAAAATTTTTTTTTAGATTTTATTTATTTATTTGACACACACAGAGAGAGATCACAAGTAGGCAGAGAGGCAGGCAGAGAGAGAGGGGGAAGCAGGCTCCCTGCTGAGCAGAGAGCCTGATGCGGTACCCTATCCCAGGACCCTGAGATCATGACCTGAGCCTAAGGCGGAGGCTTAACCCATTGAGCCATCCAGGCCCCCCAAAATGAAAATATTAATTTAAGAAGATATACGAACCCTTATGTTAATTGAAGCATTATTTACAGTTGACAAGATATGAAAACAACCTAAGTGTACCCTGATGGATGAATGGGTAAAGAAGAGGTGATATAATATATGATGGAATACTATTCTGCCATAAAAAGGAGAAAATCTTGCTATTTGTGACAATACCGATCGACCTTATGCTTAATGAAATAAGTCAGACAGAGAAAGACAAACACCAAATGATTTTACTTATATGTGAAATACAAAAAACTAAACAAACAAAACAAAACAAAACTCCAATAAAGAGAAGAGATAAGTAGTTTTCAGAAAGGAAGTGGGGGGGTGGGCAAAATTGGTTAAGGGGATCACTTGTATGGTGTTGGATGGTAACTAGATTTATTGTGGTGACCACTTTGTAGTATATACCAATATTGAATTATTAAGTTGTACACCTGAAACTAATACAATGTCTACAAATTTGACCTCAAAAAAATGAAAAAGAAGGTAAAGTCAATGAGTGGAGCAGGCCTTGTGTTAGACAGTGGCGTGAGCATAGTACGCCACAGCCAATTGGACAGTGCATGCCCTGCCTGAGCTCACAATACACACAATAATTAAAAACCCCAAATGTGAGAGAGGAAGCCTTAAAAATATGCATCAGATCATGCTACTGCTCTGCTTAGAACTCTCCCATTATCTGCCGCTCTCTCCCCGAGTAGAATGCAAAGCCCTTCCATTGCCTTTGAGACACTGCTTGACCTGGTCCTTCTCTGACCACAAATCTTACCACCTTCTACTGTTTCTAGGCCTTCCAGCCCCTTGGCCCCCTCACTGGTTCTCGAACACAACCAGCATGCCTTTGTTGCATCCTCCACCTGGAATGATCTTCCCCCAAACTGAAAACAGAGTCCATTAGTGGGACAGTTCAGTATTCCAATGGTGCCTTGTTATAGATGCTGTCCCTGATTGCATGACAACGTGATGCCTCCATCACTGTCTAGCCCTCTTATTCTCTTATCTTTGCAATACTTATCACAAGCAGACATTTTAATATTTCTGAAAACATTTTATGTGAACATGCAATATTTCTTCAGAAGACTCTTTTCTTAAATAGATATGTGTGCATGTGTGTGTGTGTGTCTCTGTGTGTATATGTATGTATACATGTTTGTGTGTGTAAATATATTTACATATATATATGCTAATAAAATTAACCAGCATACCTTGACTTAATCCTGATTAGACATTTCAGTGTATGTGTATAGTGAAAGAACTGGATTTTGTTGGGTTTTAAGTAGCACACAAGTTTATTATTCTCCACTTCTCTTTCAATATATTCTGCTGGATTTTTTTTCCTGCCCTAGTGTGAACTTTGCAGTGCAGCAAAAGCTCTACAACTCAAAGAAATGCAAATGAACCATTAATCTTCAAAAACATGCTATAGAAATGAGTAGAATTATGTAAAATATAAAAGTATGTATTTGAATGATTTTTACATTTTTTATTATTATGAATGCAACATATACATTTAATAGTCATTTAATGTGGAGGAAGATCGATGGCAATATCTGCTAATATATTTGAAATTCCATTACAGTGAGGACATTACTCTAAGGGAAAAATACAGTGGAATGAGTTTAAGAAAATTGGGACAAGATTATCTGCAAATCTTCTCAACAATTTGTGTATAATGACACTGAATTTGTGAACAATATAAAAGAGAATAGAAGAGTCTTTACATTTTTGCAATAAATAACCTTTTCTTTTCTCCCCCCTATAAAACAAAGAGAAACAATTTTAGGGAGAATGATGGTGAAGCATTATGAAAGTAATGGAAAATGCTAAGGAACTATTTCTGTGTCTCATTATACATCTTAAATTGCTATTCCAGTATCCTACATTTGCTTAAACAGTTAACCACTGCCAAACATAGCAGTAGTCGACTCTCCGGAAAAGAGACAGTGATTGTGCTTTCTGCTTGTGGAACATGAAGCACACAAATGCGGATGGACCCCCAGACAGGATGGAGGCCTAGCCCAGACTGAACCATGTGGCTGGCCTTGGAGCCCTTGCAGAATCTTGCCTCTGAACAGTTGAAACATGAATTAACCCAACTTGGCAATGAAGTTAAAACTCCCATCCCCAAACAAAGTGTAGGATAATAAAATCTAGGGAACAGAAATGCACAAATGATGTAAGCCATAAAATCGTACAGAATTTTTGTTCTCCTTTGTATGTTGCTCCTACATAAGAAAGCAGGCTTCAGAAATTTTGGGCTGTCTGAATCATCCAGGCTTTCTTCTCCAGGCTTTGAGAAAAGAATATTGGGTATAACTCCCCCAATGCCTCATCCTTAGAGTCACAGTTTAACTAGTTGCTACAAAGTGGAGAAAGGGACAAGCTCTGCTATCTCCAAATTGGGGTTTTATTTCCATGATTGAAACATTACAACAGACTAAAACCATTAGCGATCTTCTCATTTGGAACAGATTTAATATATCACAACATGAAAGCGGTTCTAGAGGGAAAAAGAAGCACATGTATTTTCAAAGCATGTAGATTATTAATAATACCTAAACATTTTCTGATTTGGTCTTGGGAATTCCTTATACATTGAAAAGTAAGACAAATTGTTGAAAAATACCCAAATTTCACATTTACTCACAGTCACTACTTGGTTATCATTTAATCAGGAAAACACACAATACTAGAGTCAAATCTTTGAAATCAAAGTGAATTACCAAACATCGATATGAATATCTGAAGAAATGAAGATAAATATGACGTTTGCTTTAATTCACTCGATTAACTCTACCCCAAGTATTGTATACTCTACACGAATCTAGAGACGCAGTGGGGAGCCATGGGAACCTTAGGACAGAGATAAAAGAATATTTAAATCTAGGGGAACTGCAACTCAGACGCTGTAAGAAGACCACTATCTCAAGGCTACATAGTAAGGTTATTTCTACTTCTCTCTTTCTCTATCCCCCTCTCCTGCCAAGATTCCCAGTTCTATCGCTGAACAGTCTGGCCTTATTTTACATCCACATGAAGGGAGAGTTTAATTAATCTATCCAAATTTCAGAATTTTCATCAATTATATAGGGATATAGACAGCATCTGTCCACAGGTTTAATAGTGATGCGAGTTTTAGAATAGATAGTGGATGATAAACATTCAACATAATGTCTGGCATAAAGTAAGTATTCAACATTTGTTAGCCATTGTTACTCTTCCTTTCCTGCCACTTATGCTTGGCCTATACCAGTTTAGCCAACCCCAGAGGTTATGTAGCTTTTAAGTTTAATTCTTCACAGCTAACTAACGCAGTGTCTTAGATGTTCCATTCCAAATTCCCAAAAGAAGATCTGATTGGCTTGGGCTACAAGTCACTACCGTGCTTATGAACCACTTGCCTTTTCATTGGTGCCCATCCCAGCCATTGAATCAGCTGCACCAGGGAGAATGTAAGAGAAAAGATGAGATCAAGTGAATTATCATGCATAAAGCAGGAGTTATTCATAAGGAAGTATTCTTTAGGATGCGTGTGTAGGTTGAAGAGCCATGATGGAAGTTCCTAGTCAACCACGACTACCCACGTTGCTGCTGTAACACTATATCTAGCCTCACTATTGTCATACCATGTAGATAGTTTAGATCTCCACATCTGATTAAAGAATTTTCTGAATTTTCAGGTTTCCACTATTGACCAAAGTATATTGGATGATTTTCATCTCTTCCCTTCCCTCTGATGACAGGAGGTAGAGTCTGCATCTAAACATAAGAAATAACTGGTTGCCTACGTGGCTGAATTGGTCAGTGTTGTTTGTCACAGCGGGTCCTCACAATCAATCCAGAAGTGCCACGGTCCTGCCGCAATCAGGATTGATTATTATGAAAGCCAGCTGTGGCTCATCTATTTCACTGCAGATGGCCACAGCCTTTGATTCCATTGAGAAAAGTAATTTGTCACCAAAAACTCAAATGCCGCCTTCACAGTATTTTATTTTCAAAGACATAGGGAGGATAAATGGCCATATGGACCTGAATGTGGATTTGTCAAGACTGTGACTGAGAGTCTTGTCTGTGTTGCAAGTGATGAAATGAAGGGCTGTTGGTTCCTAGTTCGAAAGTTCCTCTGCTTAAACAAATTTCAGTGAGTTCAACCGGACACAGTTTTTGGTTCTTTGTTTTGCATAGACATGACATGTCTGGGTTCACAGCTTAAAAAAATCCCTGTAACTCCCTAGGAAAAGACAAATGTATCACTCTAGTTGTAATAATATAATATAGTAATATATGAAGTTTCTAACAAATGGCTTTATTGTTGTACTTATTGCTTCCCAATTTTGATAAGCATTTAAGTTTCCATACAAAATTACTTTATTCATTTCAGTAATAAAGAAAGAAATAGATGAAATAGAAGTTTGATTTAAAAGTCTCTGTTTTGCTCAAGATAAGCTGGTAAAAAGACATTTGTGGAAGTTACGAAGGACCAATTTTCAAAAGCTCACTGCTAATTTGAACCCTATCAAAAGAACACACATATATGCACCCATTTTTCAGTATCAATCAGGAAATATGAAAAATTGAAGTGTCTTTGTGCTCTAAATTTTCATTAAATATGACTCAAATGTTGGTCCCAGGACTCAGTCTTGTGTCAGGTTTACTTTAGCAAAATAAATTAGAGAAAAAATGGACCAGATAAAGCCCTCTATTGGAAAATGCACACAAACTGAATTCAAAAAAAAGTTTAGGCAAAGTAATGGATTTCTTAGATTCCTGTAAATGTATTTTTATGTTATTTTTAAGGATACGTTATTTTGGTCATTCAAAGAGCTGATCTTCACTGCCTAAATGAAATCAGATTGCTATCCAATGTAATGAACTCCCCAAAGAATGGAAAGACACGTTTCCAGGAAAGAAATCAGGAAATCTTGCTTAATAAATTGCTGCTAAAACTTGAAAAGAAAAAAAAACACACACACACACACAAAAGAAAATAAATCACTGTAGATCTTTGTAAAACAGACCAAGTACATTTCGGCCTGTTATTTGATAATTTATGAAGCATATGTAAGTCACGAGTCATGATGCTGGGTAAAATATGTTTGTTATGTTATTGTACTCATTCTAGTTTTGCACCAAAAGGAACATATTATCAGCATAAGTTTTATGGATAAACTAAAATGTAAGCCTTTAGGATAGCTTGAGGAATTTATGTGGTTAGTCAACCTTGGATTCTGAATCTTCTATAGCTATGTCCAGTTATCAGATATCTAGAGGTTGGCTTTATTGTTTTGTCCTTCACCTACAAAAAAAAAAAAAAAGTGATGATGTTTATCAGAAACTCTTATAGCGGATGGAAGAGCAGCAAAGATCAATAGGTTAATGCTTATAAACCACAATTCAGGTGACAAAAAGTCTGCAGATGTGTAAAATAAACGTTATGCTAATGATAGACTATTGATCATAAAAAAATTACTTTGCTGCATAACATCTTTCATTTGTTCTGTAGGTTGTATGTATGTTAGTCCCAGATAGATATTAAGTAATAGTTATAGTGATCACTTAATAACCCCAAGACTAATGTGGAGACCAGCAGTTTCAATATTTTTTCTATAGTTTTTTTTTAATTACCAAAGTTTTATACCTGAGACATGAATAAATTAAAACCTTTCACATTCTGTCAGATAAAGCAAAACACATACTAAGATGGCATAATAAAATCTGCTGTTCTGGCTTTTTACTTAGGAATCTTATAAAGAAAATCATTTTGGAAATAATTCATATTTTGTGTAATATTTTTAACTTTTTCAAAGAATTTCCTGTTTTTGTGTATTTATATTCATTTGCTGCTTATGAGAACCAATGAAGTATGTAGATATATAGGAAGGTCAGAAAGGAATGACTATACTTCATTCCAGTTGATGGTATTAGCATTTTTCTAGTCATTCAGAGTTATAACTTCAGTCTAATCTCTATTTTTTTCTCCTTGCTTACTACCTTGAGTCATTTGTCAGTCCTATATATTCCTAGACCAAAATATCTCTTACACCCATCTAATTCTTTTTATTCTCATTGCCACCTGGCTTAGATATCTTATCTTTTCATCTGCCTCAGTGTCATAATCTTCAAATTGGCCTTCCCATCCCTAGCTTTCTTCTTAATTCATTCCTTAATTCAGCCCTTCTTAATTCATTCTTCACTCTGAAGATCTACTTTGCTACTATCTCCACTCAAAACTTTACATGATTCCCTACTGCACCTACACTTAATACAAATTCAGTATTCTGATTTCCCTTTTCAGTCCCAGATTCTGGTTAAATACGCAGTCTTTGCAATTGGTATGAATTGAGTTTAAATCTCGGTTCTAACCCTTGCTGTTTGTAGAACTTCACAAATATTATTTAAGATATTTGAGCCCATCATAGGGTTCGGGTGAGGCATAAATGACATAATTAACTGATTACTTAATTAGATAAATATTTATCAAATGTCTATTGTGTCCTAGGCATTGTTCTAAGACTGGTCATAAAGCAGTGAACAAGAGTTTCTAGGAAAATGGGCAATAATCAAACAGTACACACACACACACACACACACACACACACAACGTTTTTAAAAATAAATCTTTATTTTAGATTAGTTTTAGATTTATTAAACAATTGTAAAGAAATGTAAAGAATAAAAATTGTAAAGGAAGTACAGAGAGCTCTCTTATAGTTTTCCTTATTAATGACATCTTACATTGATATATTATTAATCTTAAGTTCATAGTTTATTCAGGTTTCCTTAGTTTTTACTTAATGTCCCAGAATACCATCCAAGATACCATATGGCATTTAGTTGTCGTGTCTCCTTAGGCTCCTCTTGACTGTGACATTTTTTCAGATGACCCTTGTTTCTGATGACCTTGACAGTTATTTTAATGTTGGGTAGAGACAACTAATAGTAAGGAAAATAGCCTAGGTAAATGGTTTGAGAGAAAAGGGGGCTGTTATTTCAGATAGTATGGCTAGGTAAGCCAACTTTTGAGGAGATGAGAATTGAACAGAAACTAGAATATAAAGATTAATTGATTGAACTGACTACAAAAAGAAATTTCTAGACTCAGAAAATGCCAATGTAGACACCCTGAAGTGAGGCCTTGATGGGTTGAAAAAGTAGCAAAGAAGCTAATATAAATGGAATTAAGTAAGTGAGAGAGAAAAAGTGGTGGTTTCTGAATTTGGTGTGGCAGCCATGGGGATCATGTTAGAAAGGGTTTATTTATTAAAGATTTATTCTGAGTGAAATGGAAGTAAATTGAAGCATTCTGAGCAGGGGAATAACATAACTTGCTACATATATTTTTTAAATAGCAAAAGTATATTAATAATTTTGCATCATATTATCACAATATTTTTGGATTACTAGTCGTGTATCATAACTATAGCTCACCTGGATTACTATTTCTCCAATCATACAACAAGCTCCCCCAATTTCTGGCCTATATTATTCCCCTTGCTGAACATGTTTCTTTCTTATCACTCTTGCAGAATCTTATTTAATCTCAAGATCTATCTCAAATATCATCACTTTTAGAAAACTCTTTCCAATCCTTCCCTCTAGGATATGTTTTTTTTTTTTTATGTGTAATACCCTGGGAAACATGATTGTGTAGGAATATTATAGGACTGAACAGCGGACACACTCTTTTTTGAATCCAGGGTTGATTTGCAAATTATTGGGTTACTCTGAGTTTGAATTCTTTATATACAAGATAAGGATATTTAATTGTCTCATGAAGTTGTATCACCAACTAGACACCAAGACTTGACCTTTACTGCCCACTTGCTTGTATTCGCTCACCTGTGTCCTACACTTTCCCTTGAGCTTTTCTTTCTAGCTTGTATCTTAAAAAAAAAAAAAAGATTTATTTATTTTAGAGAGAGGGGATGGAGAGGGGCAGAGGGAGAGGGAGAGAGAGAATCTCAAGGAGACTCCCCAGTGAGCAAGGCACCCGACAAGGGGGTTTGATCCTATGACCATGGAATCAAACAAGAATCAGACGCTTAACCGATTGTACCACCCAGGTGACACTACAGCGTCTATCTTAACTCAGGCACATGGAAAGAGAAACTGCCCTTTGAGAGACAGTGACTGCCATGATGAGTCCTCCAGCTGGCCCAGACCACCCAGATGGTTTGAGTTTTACTCCTGACTTGTGCCTGTGCAGATGGACCATGGAGCGACACTTAGAATGACAAATGATTACCTTTACTTCTTTATAACACTAAAATTCCACCCAAGGAAGAGCACAAGCTTTCACTTATATACCATACAATGTATGTATAGGCATGTTTCCTTAACCTTATGCTCACCTCTACATCTGATGAGAAGTCTCTCCTAGCTAAGTATTCATCTTAACCCTAGATAAAAGGAGCTCATCCACCCTTGTTCAGGGAGTTGCAGATATGGAAGCCATTCCCCGTTATCTCCTTATTTGCTGCAAATAAAGTTTTCTTTGAGCAACAACTCAATTTGGTGCAGTTTCTGACTCAACAAGAAGTGAACTCACATTGGTTTGGCTACAGTTGCCTTCTGAGATAACGGCATTAGAAGTTTAATAAAGTCCAATTATTCAGAGTAAATTCCTTGAACTTCCATTATGACATTTACCAGGTCCCCTTTGATAATAGCTATTATTTTTTTATATACCTACAAGTTCATCTAGTGTCTACCATGTCTAACTGCTTTGCCAATACCAAACATGAGAATAGGAGGTAAAAATAATATTATCATAGCGTCCCTGCACTCAAGGGAGCTCTTACTTGAGTGGAAGACAAGATATGTACACATATATTACAAGGCAGTGAATGGAAGGAGGAGAAATGTGAAGAAAATATGTTGAAAGTAGAAAGAAGCAACCTCAAGACTCACCAAACAGGCTGCTGGTATTAGGTTCTGTGCAACTATTGAAGGCATCCTAGAATCACAATCTCTTCCCTGCACAGTTTTTTGATTGTAGTAGGTGCTTGAGAAATGTTAGTTGAAATCAATTCCTAATTTTATAGAGGAGAACACAGGCATGCCTGGCATGTTCAAGTACATAGGGCCACCTGGAAGAGGTAGAGCTAGAAGAGAGCTTTACTGATGCTCAGCCTGTGCTCTATACTACAGTCATCTGGGCAAAAAGTCAAGGGGCCACCTGCAGTCACACATTCACTGAGATTTCTTTAGCAGAAACATAATCAGACCTGTAGACTCTTAGACTTTCTTCATAAAGAAGTGACATAAGAAATAGATTATGTTTGGCTATGAGAAAACTAAGACAAGTTCTGAAAATAGTTTGACCTGAAGAAGAAAACCAATTATTTTCCTAAGTCTCAATATACAATGAGACACTATAATTGACATTTTGGTAATGACCTGGCTTTATAACAACTGCAACTACATCCCCCCACATCTCAGTTTCTGACCTAATTGCTATGAACATCAACCGGTCAGTCAGCAGGCAGACATTGTATGTACTAGCATACTGCTAACACTGAGTGCTTCCTTCTAAAGCATTTTTATTATTTAAAATAATCATTTAGATTATGAGGGTGCTTTTAACTTGCCCCAAATAAAGTATCCACAAAAAGAAGTCTATAACCTTATCTGTAAATCCCTTGATGTTCTTTATTGACCTGGCCTGTAACTATCAGAGCTAATCATGGGGGTGGTGACTTATCTCCTACAAAGTGCTTTTGCATAGATTTTTAAGTGTGTTCCTTACAATAGCTTTGAAGTAACTTTTTCTATTAATATTAGTTTTATAAAGGAGGAAACTGAGCCCAAATGAGTTTTCAAAAACAGCTCATTTTACAAATGGTCTACACACAAGTTGAACCTAGATATTCTGATGCTAAAGTCCATCCTCTACAGGAATAAATTAAAAAATACTAAAATAAAATAATACTAAAATGTAGTCCTCTCTTGGTGGAGGCATGTGGTCAAGTAGCACACAAGACAAAGTTTGGCTTCAACTATATTATTTTTCCTTCCTACATCCCTGATTCATAGCGAACTATCCCTTTATCTTATCTGTAACCTCAGAGGCTCAAGGTCCTCAAGCTTTCCAGATGACCAACCTCTCTGGAGTCTTTCACTCAGCTCTGCCCTGCAATCAAAATGCCTGAGATACTTTGATCCTTTCATTTCCTCATTAAAGCAGCTCCTTGGTGCTGCAGATCCTGGCATGGTCTTGGGAGGAAAGAAAGCTCATGAACCAGTTCTATAATGACTGTTAATTTCCATTCTTTACCAAGTGACTTTCATCCTGAAGGGAATTCTCTTTACTCATTAATTCATTCAACCTTTCACTTACTCAATAACTATTTACTTGGCAACTGGTTATGCACTAGGCACTGTGCTAATTTCTGTAGATAAAATGGTGAACAAAGGAGACATAGATCTTTCCTTTATGATTTTTTTTCTACGAGCAACTACTTTTGTGACAAATTAAGTGTAATTGTAATTAATGCAATGATCGACTTGTACAAGATGTTATGAACGCTGATAACCTTTCTGAGGCTGGGAAGTTCTTGAAGAAATGATTTGTAAGCAGAGATCTGAAGATGAATAGAAGTTTACAAGATGAAGCAAATATTGATTAAACAATGAGAAAGTACAGAAATAGACTTAGCAAGGAACTCAAGATAAATCAGACTCAAATTCTGCACCCAAGGAATTTTAAATATAAAAGGTTAGATTAGATTTATCTATAAATATAGTAGAAGATAGAAAGTGTCATAAGAAATATATAGCAAAGTTCAGTGAGAGTTCAGAAGAAACATAAGGATATTCCATCTTAGAAGAACAAGGATGGAATTTGATGGAGGTTTTCAGAGATGGTGTAGTGAATGCTGGCTTGTACCATCCAAATCTCTCATGATCAAGATTTTTATTCCCTCAGATTCTATGAGTGAGTATTGTGTGCTAAGAGCTCATAGCCCTGTCCCTCTCCAATAACTGCTTTTGACTGAAAGGAACACATCAATTTCCAAGTGTACACCATCTCCCAGTGTTGAGAGGAGCCCTCAACCAGGGACTAGTTATTGTGGTATTACAAAGATCAGGTCCCCTTGCCTGGGTTGAGATATCCTCTAAAAATCATCTGTTTCAGAGCTTTTAAGGGCATCAGCTGAAGCCATTCTTGCAATTATATCACATTTCCACTTCCCCTTCCTGCCCAGTTCTACTCCCTTTTCTCCTTCTTTACAGGTGTTCTCAAAAACACTGTCCAATAAACCTCTGCACACAAATCTTAGAATCTCAGTGTCTGTTTCCTGGAGAATCCAACTTGAGTCAGTTGGTATTGGGAGTGGTACCAGAAAGGGGACTACAAAATGCAATTTTGGAGCTGGACAGACTAGCTAGCCCGGAGGATTCCATCACTGGTGGTGACTGGAATATGGATAGTTCATGACATGCTATATAAGCAGGGCAATTGTTAGTACTTTCAATAGTCCAACAGTGAATTTGACTTAGGATAGGATATTGAAGGAGAGTAATACACTAGTGTGTGCAATATTTTAGGTGTTTCAGAAGTTGGAGGAAAATCGTAGTTAAAAGTATTGTGGCACTGGATGGCTGTTGCTTGGGGAAATCTATACATTGGAGTAAGCCAATGAAGACTGAGAGTAATTGCCAGTTACAAACCAAGTATAAAATTTGAACTCTCCATATTAGCAAACTTCCTATGTCAAGGTGAGAAATGGGTTAGGAATATCTAAGTTTTTGTTCTAAAGTTCTTGAATCCTTAGATTCTCTGAACTCTCTGGGTCTACAGAAGTGGTCCGCCACTTCCAGTTAAAGGCTTCTGCTTAAAGATGATGCAGAGATCTCTGCTTGCAAGATAGCATATGTACCCCTCTGGATCTAATCCTACCTTCCCTCCTGGCTACCAGGCCAATAAATAAAAATCACAATGATAAATCTAGTGGACAAGTGGTGAGCCTGCTAACTGGCAAAAAGACTATACCTTGATAACAAAGGCCATGGAAAGATACCAAAATATAAGGCACTTTGGAAGCAAGATAAGTTGTGATACAAGTAAGGTGGAGTTGTAACCAGGATGTGTAACCAGACTGTGTGTGATTTGCTGCGACAAATGGAAATGATTAATAGATGATGTTATTTCTAGGTAAATGGGCAGCCATCAAGGGTACTGTCTATTTATGTAATTAAAAAAAAAGAATTGATAACCGGAGTGCAAGGACAGCTACCATAAATAAATCAAATCCCTTGCTCTATTTCAATGACAGTTTGTTTTCAGATCTGGAATCATCAAAGACTAAAGAAGTCACAGGAAGAAAGACTCAGTTGATTTTGATATCCAGGGTACCTGTTAGAGTGGAGTTTATGAGGTCCAAGAAGAGACATACTTGGTAGTGGGCAAAACTCTAACACTGATTCCTTTACTCTGTGGAAAAAGAACTATCACCGGGAAGTCCAAGCAGAAGCCTCTGAAACTGTTCCCTCAAAACCCTGGGCACGACAGTTGATCAAAAACAATACTGCCTCCTGGAAAGAATGACAGATATCTGTGCCAGTACTAAAGACTTCAAGGGTACAGGGATGGTGGTCTTTTTAATACCCTCCATTCAATTCACCAGCCTAGTTTCTATGGAAACAGATGGAATCTATAAGATGACAACAGATTTCTGCAGATTCAACCAAACAGTAACACCAGTTGAAACTGTTATGTCAAATGTGCTGTCTTTGATGGAAAGACTAACATGGCCTTAGTCTTGTGGTATATTACCACTGAATTGGACCATGTACTCTTTTCAATATCCATCAGGAAAGAGGACTAGAAGCAAGGTGAATTCTCATAAGAGTATGTCCTTACTGTCTTGCTCCATGTCTTGTACTTTGTATCAGAATATAATCAGAAGGGATCTAGACTGATATATGCCACCCATGTATACCACACGATAGCACATTGGACTACTATACTGATGATATTAATCAGATTAATTGAGCATGAAGTGGCAAGTACATTGAAGGCTTTAGTAAGTACATGAACTCTGAAGGATTGGAGAGAAATCCAACAAAGACTCAAGGTACTAACTCATTAGTGAAATTTTTAGAGGACCAGTGTATGCCAGGACATCTCTTCTAAAATAAAGGCAAATGATCGCATCTCATACTCCCACCACTAGAAGTAAATATGGTATCTGGTAGGCTTCTGCAGGTTCTGGAGGCAGCATATTCACATTTAGGAATATCCAACCCACTTACTGAGTGACATGGAAAGCTGCCACCTTTAAAGAATATGCTCTGTGCAATCCAAGCTGTAATTCAAGCAGCCTTGCTGCTTGGGCTGTACAATCTGGCCCATCCTCTAGTATTATAGGTATCTGTGGTGGGTAAAACTCCAAAAGAGAATCACAATAGAGACATGCACTTACCTGGTGCCAGTCATGCCACCCACAGCATAGTGCTACACACTATTCAAATAAACAACTCCCTGTGAGCTCCTGAATTCTGGTAGATGTGGAGAATCTGACTATGAAACACCAAATATTCATGGTTCCGGAGATGACCATTGTGAGCTGAGTTCTGGCAGATCCACTGAGTCATAAGTTTGGGCAGGCCAAGTCATAGACCAGCATAAGATGGAAGTGATTCATCTGGGATGGGGCATGAGTAGAGCCATGGGGTATAAGGAAGAGTCTTGAACAGGATGCCCAAGACCCCATATCATCTGTCACAGTTGCACAGTCACCTTTTCCTCACCTTACACCTATGTCCACAAGAGGTGGACTGTGACCAGGGGATGGAAGAGTAAAAAAAGGCTCCATGTGTTTCACAGTTGGATTGACTTGGAATGTGAGTATTGCACACTAGAACTCCACTTAGGGATGCTCCAACAGAGTGTGTTAAGGGAAATTCTCCTTTTAAGTCCAGCTTTGGTCAATGTACCTAGTTACGCACTTCCACTTATATGGAAGGGGAAGTGGCCCTGGCTAAGAATATATATGGGCTTGTGGACAGTGTCAAATGGCTTAGCTCATTGGTTATGTGGCTTGAAAAAAGAAGGAAAGGAATATTCTGAAGGAGGTCTAGTGTGTGACTAGACCTTTGTGAATGCACAAAGTGTGGAGTCTTTGCATTACATGTTAATTTCTGCCAGAGACCCACTATGGAAAGTTATTTAGTTAGTAAATAACTAAGTAGACTGCACCAGTCAGCCAATTGACATCAGACTTTTTTTTTTTAAGATTTATATATTTATTTATTTGACAGAGAGAGAGAGAGACAGAGAGGGAACACAAGCAGGGGGAGTGCGAGAGGGAGAAGCAGGCTTCCCACAGAGCAGGGAGCCCGATATAGGGCTCGATCCAAGGACCCTGGGATCATGACCCGAGCCAAAGGGAGACGCTTAACGACTGAGCCACCCAGGTGCCCCGTGACATCAGCCTTTTGTTGCCAGCCACCCAAGAGCTGCCAAATGACTTATGATCAGAGTAGCCATAGTGGAATGAGTGGCACTTTAACATATGTGTACCTACTTACCCCAACTGATCTAACTACTGTTGTTATTTCAAGTTTAACACGTTGATAACAGAAA
Organism: Ailurus styani; assembly: GCA_002007465.1. Classification (NCBI taxonomy): domain Eukaryota; kingdom Metazoa; phylum Chordata; class Mammalia; order Carnivora; family Ailuridae; genus Ailurus; species Ailurus styani. Next base: position 656,283 of record LNAC01000273.1, read on the forward strand.
CCAATGATGAGCCTCAGATATGGTACCATTTCTTGAAGGGATCAAAACCCAACTTGATGGTGAGTTGATTTCACAGGATTCCTTTTACTCTGGCAGAAGCTGTGACTGATATGACTAAAATAATGATATACTACAAGTATGGGTTTCTATTTCCAGATTGCAGAAGTTCAGCCAGCACCAATGCCGAGGGTTTTGGATCCATGAACATAGAATCCTGCCTAGCATTTTCTTGGATCAAAGAAGCTTCTGTAAAACAATGGAGGTGTAACAGTGGGAGCAAGGTCATGGAATATACTGGTCCTGTTAAATACTCCACCACCCAGTTGTTGCTGACTGAGTAGTCTCTTGAAAGTACAACAGAGGTGCCAACATGCTGGTAATACCTGGTGTGGGTAACTACCACCCCATGGAATGTAATATTCAATTAAATAAAGGATCATTATAGGGCACTCTAGCCCCAATATGTGGAATATGTAAGACTGGGAATCAAGAGGTAGAAATATAAATGGTCTTACTTCCCATTTTTTCACGAGGATCTATTTGGGGAGTTTGTGATCCCCACATCTGTAACTTTAGGCTCTGTATGTCTAGAAATTATAGTTCTTAGAGGGGAACATTTACCTCAGGGGAGATCTCATGTATTCCATTAATCTTTCATGTGATGGCCCCTGCCCAGTCACATCAGATAATTTTCACCAAGAGAACTACAGATAAGGAGAGCAATAATGTTGTAATGTTATAATCAGGAGGACATAGAACTACAATTACACAATGTGAGCAAGGAACAATAGAGCAGGTGATTCACTGGGGCATTTCTTGGAACACCCCTACATAACTTGATGGTTAAAAAAAAAATGGTGGGTCAGCCATGGTTTGAGAAACTGGTGACAGGGGGCAGGACTTTTCAGGGATTAGGATCTAGTTCACCCTACATGTAACCTACTTAAACTAGCAGATGTGCTAGACTAGAGGTTGGAGAATCTGTAGCTGATATTGGAGGAAGGACAAGGAGTATTAGATGTAGTCTTGGGCTCCACTTTTCCCACTAACCTATGTCCCTGAGTTGCCCCAGGGAAAGAGACCAACCAGAATTCTAGAGCTTTTCTTAGGTAGGATGAACCTGCTCTATGAGGAAAGTAGTTCCGAGTGGTGTAAGGAAGGAGTCACCTGAAGTGAGTGTGTTGTCTTATGCAGATCTGCTTTGAGGATCTACCTGATTGGTGGCTATTGACTGTTTACACCTAGCTACATCCCACTCTCTTCCTCTTGGCTGAAGAAAGGTGTCTTGCTAAAGTCTGTGTCCCATTTGCAGAGCAGCTTGCACCCCATGACAGATCAATATAATGATACAAATGCCTGTCTGGCTCCTCTACCACTGAGGATATGACTGGGGGATTGGGGATTGGGGATATGTCTGAAAGTCATCCCCAGATTCTTAGTTCTCTGCAAGATTTGCTGAGTCCCATGTTGCAATATTATCAAACTTGAACTTCAACCTCTACCTGAACAGTCCTATTTCCCTTGCTCTTTTATAGGTAGCATTCCAGAGGTCACTCTCCAATTAAACCCCTATCTATACATTTCAGAATCTCAGAGCCTGTTTTTTAGGGAATCCGTCCTATGACACTTGGGTAGGAGGAGAGACTATTTCCTTTTAAGGAAACAGCTTGCACAGATTCACAGAAGGGAGAAGTGACAGGTATGAACACTTAGTAATTTACTGTTGGAGTTTAGATGTATTGGGGAACATGCTTGGGGAGAGAGATGGAAGCCAGATCATAAAAGACTTTGAATGCTAGGATGATTGCCTTGAATACCTAGTTTAATTGGCAATCTGGAACATTCATGGCTTTTAGAGCAGGCAGCTAAACTGATCTGAACCTTGCTGTGGGAATATTGCAAGGTATGTAAATTGCATTTACATGCAATTGAGGAAGGGTTCATATTAAAGACCCATTGGAGGGATTACCTTCGGTTTCCTGGGGGAGAAATAATTGTTTTTGGCCATGGTTAATGACAATGGAAATGGTGAGGAGAGTTCCCAGGCCACAGTGTAGAGGTAAATGGGGCTGGGGATTTAATTTGATGTGAGGACAAGTGGGAACTGGCAAAATGTGATATTTCTGGAAGTTTGAGAAAGATGTTTTGGGGCCTTTAGAAGTCTTTAGAAGAACCAGGAAGTGCCAGTTCACTGGGTTTCCTTGGAGATGATATTCTAGAAATTTTCAGAGGGCATGGGGAAGCTTTTTGTTCAGCAGTTCCCTACTAAAATCCTCCCAGCTGATTACAGAACTGTTTCCTAATCTCTGTTCCCATTTTCTCCCTAGGTTCAGCCTGCTCCATTCATTTTGTCTTTGTTCCTTTGGGGATTAGTTGAGACAGACTGTGAGTAGGTCGAATAGCTGCTTCTCTCTCCCACAAACCAGAGCACTATTGTATAGGCCCCTTTTAAGAGCAAAGGTTTTTAATGACCCCAAGCTTTGACTTAGTTATTCTTATTATAGTGTTACTTAAACACATTTAAACATAAAAATAGGTATAAACTCTGTGTTTATCGGTTTTATATAACTATGTATAAGAAAAACCATTTTATAAATTCAAGTCAATAAAAACTACAAAACTAATAAAATTTAAATTAAGATCATTAATTTTATGGACAGATGAAGTTGTTCTGTGGAACTTAAATTGCTACTTACAACCTAAATGACAATCAGGCTTTTCTGAGTTTGGAATGCCAGTACTATCTTATCACTTACTGTGACTTAATTTGCTCACCATTTTCTATATTCAAACTATAGAAAAATCCTCATGAGGATTTCAAATGAAATTAGTTGGCCTTTTCTGAACAGGTACCCTTCAATTGTCTATGATGCACATTTCTCTTTAGCCTTAGACAATTAAAGGGATGCAATTTGATCCAGGGACATCCTGAACACAAATGTGTATCTGGAAGCCAAAAGTGAGTTACAGTATTTGGTCATAGACTTTTCATCCCAATGAGTCACAATATGATTCCTGAGAAATTTTTAGGTTACCATACTAAACATACGTCTAAATTTTTAGGAGCTCAGGAATCCAGCACATTTTTTTTTTTAAATAAATTTCTTGGTCCGCTGCTTGTCTTGAACTGCTACAATGATATTGAATTCTTTCTTTGTTCTTTCAGAGCACTGGCAAGCAATTCCACAGAATTTCATCTTAATGTACAATTAAAGACTCTTTATGGGTAAAATACTATGAATTTATTCAGGGTGACCACGATTTAGTGTTCATAAGCCAAAATTTGTATAATCTTAGACTTGCTAAATTTCTTTCTTTATTAAGTGGTCTGGTTGCCACACACAACTTGGAAAGTCTGAGAAGCTTCTAGCGATAAGTGGCCTTCCTTCTTCCTCAGAAAGGCTGCTTGTAGAAGTGTTGAAAACCCTGTCTTAGGTTAGTGATGATTTTCAATTATTATTCTTGGCTTTAATGGATAAGTTCCTTCAGGTTTAGGCTCATCATGATCAACATTGTTGTGTATTTATTTAATCATGGTCTATAGTGGTAGCAAAGCATAATTATACTACCAATTTTCTGTCCTCCAGTCTTATAATAACTTCACATTAAGGTATGTACTCTGAATCATATATGAATCATCTATATTATCTAATCCTAACCACCTCCCCCAAATTTAATCGTACATTGAGTGATTGTACATCATGGAGTAATATTTTCAATGGAAATTAAGAACAGGAAAATTAAATGAGTTTCAGGGCCTTTTGCCTTGTTGAAATGAGTGCAGGTCAAAACAGTTTGAAAGCTACTATTCTAATTAGCAGGACACCTCAAACTAGTTTATTTGTCTTTGTCTCTGGCTCTAGGAAAGTCACACTTAGTAAAGTGTTCTTTAAATTATCTTTGTGTAAATTTAGTCTTCATAATTTGCTGCCTAAAATCCATGATGACCAGGGCACCTGGGTGGCTCAGTTGGTTAAACACCTGACTCTTGACTTCGGCTCAGGTCATGATCTCAGGGTTGTGAGATGGAGCCCAGAGTCAGGCTCTGTGCTCAGCGGGGAGTCTGCTTGAGATTCTCTTGTTCCCTCTGTGCCTCCCCCCACCTCTCTCTCTCTCTCTCTCCCTATAATAAATAAATAAAGCTTAAAAAAATTCCTGATGAGTGGATCACAATTTAATTAAGAAACAACGTGGAATGGACCCTTAGCATAATTCTAGCCCTAATAGGTCAGATTTGGAATCAAACTGGTACATGTTGGATCAAATCCAGATGGGTTTAGAACATGAACATTGAACATGGTCCCACAGAATGGATTTCAAGGATAGCATAGTAAGAATGTAGTGCAAATAAAAATGACATGGATAGCTCTTTTGATGGATAAGAAATGTAGGTAGGACAGGGGATAGAAGAAATGTCTTGGTGAACACAGATGAGGATGATATAGGGAACCTGAGTCTGGAGTTATTTTAAGCATTGGCCTTGGGGTATGAAAGGCAAAGGAAACGAAAAGCAAAGTCTATGAAATTTACTTGAATGTTAGACAAGTGCCTGTCTGAAAAAATTTGAAACTGTTATACTCAAATCAGTTCAATATGTTCAGTATTATTATTATTTTTATAACTAATTTATTTATTTTAATACTGTTGAGCCCTGTAATAAACCACACTTCTCAGAATTTTTTCTGGCACTTTTTTACAGTAGAGGACCACACTTTTTCTGTTCTCTGGGTTTATTTAGAGCATTTGGTTGTCTGCTAATTTCCCTAGGTATCTTAAGTACAAAAATGTGAATTTAAGACAATAAGGGAAAGGCCTAAATTTTTATTAAAAGAGAGTTGCTGAGGGGTATGGGTAGCCTCACAGAACTTTGTTATATCGTATTTCATTTTGTATTTTCATCGCCTTTCTTTATTATTTACATATAATTAAAGATCCTTCCCAGGAGATATGAAGACTTTGGTAAGTGCAAATCAATGGCAGTACTTTCAGAGGAAAGCTTGGTGGTTAGCTGGTGATGGTAGGATTTGCAGAAGCTTGGGAATTTAAAAGATAGTTTTTATTGCTTCGTTCTTTCTACAGAGTGAAACATGGTGGGGATGAGAACATATATAATTCCAACACTCTTCCTTGAAAACAGGAATTACCAAGGTAGTCTATCTATACAAACCTATTTCTATGTCTACTTCTCAGATTCTCTTGAAGACACAATTGATGGGTTGCTCTTTCGCTAGTTACTTATTTTTCTGGTTAAATCTACACGTGCATAAAAATCACAAGGTGAATAGCTGGAGTTGCATTAAAATAGTTTTTTGATTCCATGGCATCTTAACCAAACCTCTACTTCTTGATTTTTGCCTCTGCCTAAGAATATACATCTCAAACGATATTTTCTTATACTCATAATGAAAGGGTAGTGATTTAGGCAAAAGCTTTCTGATAAATTCAGTGAATGAAATGCATATTCTGCTTTAATCTCTGCACTTCTTCAAAGCAGGGTGGTAATGGCTATGTCTAGAATATTGAAATTCCAGAAAACCAGGACAAGTGAATGTGCAGATTTTAAGTCTGAGAACTAGAGTTCGCTCTAGTTTCAGTACAGTTGTCTTCTCCAGGCTTATAGAATCCCCACCTACTTCATCCATGTAACACTGTTCCCACACACTTTCTGCCTCTGTGGTCTTTCTATTTATGCCCTGTCAACCGTCTCTTCCATGGCTTGCCAACTGTGCCCTCCCATTGGTCTCTTTTTCCACAAGGAGACATTTATTGGTCTTTTTTGGTAGCTGCGTAGATTGAAGGAAAGGAGACAATTCTGAAAAAGAGTAGACTTATATATTTCCCCTAAAAATTAGAAAAGTTTTAATCTCTCCCAGACTTAAATTTCTTCATGTCGTATATATTAATAAAGTTATATACAACTGCGTTACCTTTGTGTGTGTAAACAACTTTCTGGAACTCATCCAGGTCTTTGAAGAGTACTTACGTCCACATAATAACCAAACGTCCTGATGAAAGAATCAATCAGTCAAATCATTCAGTTGTTTGATTGACAAGACACCATTGTTTGAATATTTGTTTAATCAGAAGATATTGAACAACTGCATCTTAATAACTGGATGAATGGGTATTGTTTAAATAATGATGCAGATATCTCTCTTTTTTTATTTAGTTATTCCGGTTTCAGTAGTCACAGCTTTGCTATTAAAACCTAGAGAGTAATTTATTCACTGTGATCTCATTGCTGGTATTGTTCTGTAACCAGACTGATTCTAAGAAATAAAAATGTTAGTTTCTGTTGATTACACAGATTTATTTTTTTCATACAGATTTATTTTTATTCTAAATGTCATACAATCACTAAATCTTATGTATATATTTACCTATGTACTTTTATAGGTTTATGTATATTAAGTAATAGAGATTTTCATAAAACTCATGCAGTAATACGTAAAAATAGTAGTTGCAAAGTTCATTTTTTATTTTCTTTTAAAATGAGCAAAATAGGGCACCTGCATGGCTCAGTGGGTTAAAGCCTCTGCCTTCAGCTCAGGTCACGATCCCAGGGTCCTGGGATCGAGGCCTGCATCTGCTTAGCAGGGAGTCTGCTTCCTCCTCCCTGCCTGCCTCTCTGCCTACTTATGATCTCTCTCTCTGTGTCAAATAAATAAATAGAATCTTTTAAAAAAATAATAAAATGTGCAAAATAAAGCATTTACACAGGAAGGGGAGAACAAAAGAAACATTTAGTTAGTCTTATATTGGTGTGAATATAAGTATTCTTTATCAAGAAAAGTTACTGTTTATCATACCACTGGTATCAGCACACTATTTTTGATAAATAATATTAAAAAATTTTTTTTTAAGATTTTATTTATTTATTTGACAGAGAGAAACACAGTGAGAGAGGGACACACAAACAGGGGGAGTGGGAGAGGGAGAAGCAGGCCTCCAGCAGAGCAGGAAACCTGATGTGGGGCTCCATCCCAGGACTCTGGGATCATGACCTGAGCTGAAGGTAGATGCTTAACGACTGAGCCACCCAAGTACCTCTGGATATTGTTTTTTATTTGGATTTCTTTCCAAAATTTTCTGAACTTGAGTCTACACACACACACACACACACACACACACACCATTTTATGGAATAAAACCAATTCTTTAGGCTATTAACTAGATTTTTCCATTACAATAATGGATTTTTTCTGGTCACAATATATTAAATACGTTACCGACTTTTTTCCCTTTAACCTAATTTAACAAGTGTTTATTAAGTACCAATTTTATATCTGAAATGATATGCATATGTAATGGCTGTTTGGGTTAAGTACAAGTTTCAATGCAGTTAAAGCAGATATACTGATTTAAAAATACAGAAATGACATTTATGCTTTTTTGTTTTTGTGATCTGGGTATAGTCCTCCAGTCAACCTTATCCCTATGCTTTCTAAAATAAACTTTTTATGCAAGTATCTTATTTGCTGAAAATTTAGAATTTAAAAATATTTATTAGTTAATAGCTTTTGTCTGGATAACTCAAACATCTTTAAACTGTGACTTAAATAATTTGGAAATTTATATTACCTTCTTTTAAAAATTCCTCTCTTGTTTCTATCCATTGCCCATATTTTGTGCATAACACAATATTTAATAGTCACTTTATTAATTTATACTAGATCGTTATAATGACTTCCATGTGAATTTATATTGTTTATTTCTTTACAGAATCAGCAAAATTTATTATTAGAAATACAATTTCTGTAACTCTGCATAGTTTCTGCAATGAAACTGGCTGTAACTGTGACAAGTCTTTGAAAGTAGAGGAAAAAATTCTATGGAATCTGGAGTAGCAATGATTGATTCACAGAGCATTTATTCAAGAGCTAAATTTAGCTTTCCCCTTGGTACTGAATGTCAAAATATTTATAGATAGTATGTGTACACACACATGAACAAACATATACTCATTCATATATGAGTACTTAAAATTTTTGACCATTTTAGTTATTTAAACAATAACAAAACAAAATGGAAAAACATATCCCTAAATTATATAGAAATACTTTCCTCAAGTAATATTTTTCGAAGAACAAAATAACAATGAAAAAATTACTGTGGCCAATAATAATGGAAAGTTTCCTTTCTGCAGCAAAAATACTAAGGTACACATTTCTTAATAAAACGAGGAGACAGTATAAAATATCTACTGCAAGCAAATGGCTTAAATGAGCACATACTGATTTTAAAAAATGAAGAATTCATACAAAAATATCACTATTATGATAAAGAATATTTTATGACCTTCCATCTTGAGGACTTCAGTCAGCAGGAGTCTGAGCTTGGCTTCCCACTGTCAGTGCTAAGGAGATTAGTGATGTAATTGTCATTGAATCCGATGTCCTTCTAAAAAAAGACCCAAATTTGAAATGCAAATCAGAATTTATTGAATCTTTTATGACACGGTGGAAGAATTAAAGAACTTGGTTTATGATGAGAAGACAAGATTGACAACTAGATAAGAGGTATGTTTTTAGCAAAGGAACAAAACAAAATAAGCAATGAAATCAGATTTTTGGTGGTCTCATTTTAATACGCAAACAGATTTTTTAGTAATTTGAGGACACTAAAACACTTAAAAGATCATCTTCTAGGCATCTTATCATTGAAACAACTACCTTCCCTTCATCTGAGCCAATTAATGGGCTCAAATGAAATCCCTGTATAAATAAATCTTAAATACTTGAAACCCCCATTGGTGATAACAAGAATTTCATGTATACAAACACTACGCCCAATAGTTGTAACCCTGAACTGCGTCAATAATAATGGATGTATCTGTTTGGGCTTCAGGGAATCGAAGGATCCTGACAGACATATCCCAAAATCTCTATTTATATTCCATAATGCGACATAAGACATGTAAGTTGCTTTGGAAATTCTGCATTATAGAGGAAAACCATAGCATCTTGGACTTTGTTGGACTCAATCCAAAGAATTTTAGTGTGTAAGTGTGTGTTTTGTAGTCCAAAGGCAGCTACAGAGTTGCCGTTAAAGGAACGTGAGCTATTTTTAAACAAAAACAAGACAAGCTAGCTCTCTGCTGATACAGTGTGGTTCTCTGACTTGCCCACGACAAATAACTGATTTGGAAAGAGTGGCCAGTGAACTCTTTGGATTAGTGCAGCATTAATTGTGACCTGGTTGTAGAGCATGTATTACATGTCAAATTTAGGCACAAGAAACACAACAAGTGTTCCCTTCTCAAAGCAACTCATACCGTGTTTGTTAAGGTAAGAAATGTTTAGAGAATAATACTTATCTTAAGCTGCGATAGGGAGAGAGGGTTGACATAAGTTACACGAAGAGAGAGATTCACGTTGGACTGGTGCTTAGTTGAGGCATGAAGAAAATATTTAATTTACAAGGACAAGACCGGAAGGGCAGGTCATGTCAGACAAGGAAAGTAACACGTTGAAATCGAAAAGCTTGAGGGGTGCCTGGGTGGCTCAGTAGTTTAAAGCCTCTGCCTTCATTCAGCTCAGGTCATGATCTCAGGGTCCTGGGTCGAGGCCCACATCGGGCTCCCTGCTCAGCAGCGAGCCTGCTTCCTCCTCTCTCTCTGCCTGCCTCTCTGCCTCCTTGTGATCTCTCTCTCTGTCAAATAAATAAATAAAATCTTAAAAAAAAAAAAAGAAATTGAAAAGCTTGAACAGCATTAGGTCGAATGATAATATTAATCATGATAGTAACAAGCATTTACTGATTTCTTATGGAAGTCTCTCTTCTAAGCACTTTCATCTACTATGCCATTTCATGATCAAACTTTTTTCTTAGAAATGAAGAAAGAAGATTCACAGGGAACTATGTGACTTCCCTAGGGAGGAGCTGGATGTAGGTAATCTCAGAGTCAGTTTAATTGGTCGAAATGACAGATGTAAAACTTGTTTATTGTGGGAAAGAACCAAGTTAGTGCTGACCTGGTATAGACATCATAGTTGGTTTTATTAACTAATGTCAGCTATGACATATTTTATTTTAAAATCAGGTTACTGCATTTGTCTATCTTCAATTGTAGGAAACTCTAATTCCAATGTTTGTGAAAATAAGTTACTGGTCACATAGCGGTAGGTACATAGCAGAAGAGAACCATTGTTATGTAGGAACTTTTAGTTTGTCTATTTACTGAGTTTCTTTATTGCCCCAGAGCAAATTAAGTCCTTTAACTCAGGGGAATAAATAAATAAATAAATAAAAGATAAAGTTTGAAATGACCAGTTGTTCAATTAGAAAAAAATGTAGAAAAGTCTCAATTTCTGGACAGTCTAAATGTGGAAAAACCATTAAACACTAAAACTTGAGGCGAACTTACAAATTCTCTTCCTAAATTAAAATTGAAATTAATATTGCTGCAAAGTCATTACACTATAGAGATGGACATAAATGTAATTAATTGATGTTAGAAATATCATACAACTTAATAGAATTATTTTGCTAATAGATTTTCAATTGAGACTCCAGCCTATAAAAAAGTCAGTCTGATGGACTTTTCTGGAGAATCCTAATAGACACAGTTAATATACATTATTTATGTTCAGCAGTGTTTTTTATTATACACATGTGCCCAAAGGCTTAGGCAATGGGCAAAGATTTTTTTAAATAAATTGAAAGAATAAATAAATTAAATAAAATTAAAGCCACATGTTACATTTGGGGGCGGGGGAGAGTCATATTCATGTAACTGTTGGCTACTCTGTATGTTAAGCTTGAGTCTGGTTTCAGGTAATCTTATGATTAAAGGCCTATTCCCTAAATAGTCTAGGGCTAGTCTCTAGTAACATGCAGAGAAAGCAGTGGATAGAGACTCAGGTTCAGCACATCCTCAGAACCTTGAACACAATCCATGCAGTTTTTGACTTAGCTGTGAGGCATCTTAGTGATTTAAAGGGACACATTCTTCTAACTATGTAACTTTTTAAAAAAATATTTTATTTATTTATTTGACAGAGAGAGAGAGAGAGAGAGAGATACAAGTAGGCAGAGAGGCAGGCAGAGGGAGAGGGGGAAGCAGGCTCCTGCCGAGCAGGGAGCCCAATGTGGGCCTCGATCCCAGGACCCTGAGATCATGACCTGAGTCAAACGCAGAGGCTTTAACCCACTGAGCCACCCAGGTGTCCCTAACTAGGTAACTTTGAAGAGGTAGGTGTTCAGTATAATATTGGATAGTTTACATCACCAGACAGGGATTTATATGAGCTTCTTCACAATCCAATACCTGAAAAAAATATGGACCAATTAGAATTCTCACCTTTTCCAAGGGATTGTCTGGAAAAAGAGTCAGGAAAAACAATAGACTTCTCTCTCTACTTCTCTCTTCATTAAAACAAGGGAAAAAAAGGAGAAAGAAGATGTCTGGAATGCAATTTGAGATTGTTTTTTTTTTTAAATCTGCTATTATGGATTTACTTCTAATCATTCCTTGACTATATGATTATGTATTTTGACAAAATGTCATAATACCAACTTTCTGATGGAATGTCAGAAACATTTTATAAAGTCTGTGGCTCCCTGAAAACTCCAATGCTTTTATAACTCCATAAAGTTACTATAATAGGCTTCATGATTTCTTTTAAATGACTGTCAGAGGGACCTGCCATTATCTTGACACTTGTATTTGAGAAATTTTGCTCGAGCTCTTACACACCTTCATGGCGACACTCAATGTCTAGGCTCTTTTGTGGCTTCCCCTTTCTGCTTCTCATTATGTCTAACCAGGCATGTTTTGTCTGTTTTGATTAGCAAGGTTAGAAGTGAGCCAAATTCTGAACATTTTTTTTGCACTATATTTCAGTTCTGTTTAAGAAATATTTACTAAAGCTCCGAACCCATAAAAATGAAGTGGATTTTGAGATTTTATTGATGTAATGGAAGAGGAAGTATTGCCCTTTGTTACTATACCCAAAACATCTCAGAAGTACAAGCAGAGAAATATGTCTCTATCATGAGAATTTAATATGAAATCATGTTCTTCTTCTGTCATACAGAAAACTTGTCATAGATTTTATCTGCAATAAAAGCTATGTCAATGGTGCCACGTAATACATTTGTAAAGGTTAGAGATATTGTAACCCTCATCTGTGACCAGAATAATAATAGTAAGTAACCCAATGAAACACCAATGGCAGATTGTTAAGAGTATAAAAATTGTCTGCACATATTAATACAAAACAGCATAGGAATATCCACATCGTAATGCAGGGAGGTCATTTCAAATAGTGTCCTTGAAATGAGAAACTTATTGCATAACTAAAAAATATATGATTACTAATTCTATCAATCTTATATCCTTGTCACAGATTTGTGTTTTTAAAGTCCAGAGAGATGATGCGGTTGTATTGGTTGAAACTCTCACAAAGGCCTGTGAAAACATAACAGCCACATTGCTTTAATGACTTACTTTTTTCAAACGTGTCTTGTAACAAATCCTGCATAATGAGCGTGTTCTCAGAAATATAGGTTTTATTTTTCTGGCTTTCAATTTCCAAAATTTATATAATTCTCTATTTTTAACTTTTGCTAATTAGGAAAACAAATACAGGAGTAAATATTTGTACTATTCCTTGGAAAATTAAAGTTGCTGACATTTATTTCTGGAAAACTGTAGTATCTCTTGTTTTTTCCCCTATTTATATTTCCTAGTGTGGCTTTCCAAACAGAATCTACTTTCTCCTTTAATTGCACATTATATTTTTATATGAAAAGCTGAATTCGGATGTTACAACTTCTTTATCTGCAATTGAACTATTGCTAAGCAGCCGCAGAACATATACTTGAGTCCCTATACCCAACATTGAGTAACAGGATAACTACGATTCGGAACTAGCTAGAAAAATAAAGCGCATTTTTCGATCTTGTTTTCCGCTGAGTGTACATAGGAAACACACACAAATTTTACTTGGGAAAATCCGAATAAAACTCCTCCTCATTGTTCTCCTGCTCCCCTTCCTCTTCCTCTCCTTCCCCCCTTCCTCCCCTCCCTCTCCTTCCCCTTCCTCTTCCCTTTCCTTGTCCTCTTCTTCCTCTCCTTCTCCTTCTCTTCCCTCGTCCCCCCTCCTCCCCTCCCCTCCCCTCGGCTCCCCCTCCCT
>LNAC01000273.1:669509-747958 GCA_002007465.1 Ailurus styani
CTCCCCCTCCCTGTCCCCCTGCCCCTTGTCATCGTCCTCCTCCTCCCCCTCCTCCTCCTTCTCCTTCCTCTTCTTCAACTGCCCAGACAGGAGATTTATCTACCAACTGAATTCCTTTCTTAAGGCTCACACTGACTTCTGGTCATTTTATTCTGAAGTGCCGAATGTATTTTAAATACAAGGTGATTTGATTTAGTTGGTTTAATCCATAGTTTCAACTTTTGCCTTTTCTTTTAAAACAAGTTCCGTAAAAGCATCCACAGAAGCCTTGTTCTGATTACCCTTTATCCTTCAGCCTTAGATCAGTATCAGCTTTTTCCCCTTGCTCACAATCCATTATAGAAAATACTGTAGATTTCTACAGCATGACCAAAACTCACATTATGTTTGCAATTTTCCATAAGATTTGTATAGTATAAAGTAAAAATGTTTGCTTTAAGAGACATCTGCTATAAATAAAATGACAGTGTAAATTTTCAAGAGAGCTGCACAATTGCTGTAAAGGTTCATAACATGAGCCTTCTAGAGTGGGTTCCAGCACTTAGCAATTTTCCAGAGGGTCAATAGTGTTTACCTCAATGTTCTTAAACCCCCACCCAACTCCTGGTTCTCCCAGCCTCCCTCCCAGTTCCCAAAATTGCGATGGAATTAGCCTGTAATGCTTTCAACGCCCTTGCAGATCAGCTTTCATTCTCAGAGACACATGGGAATGGCATTAAAATATGCTTCCCACTCTGACAAAATATTTCCTCAAAATGCCTTAAAAACTCAAACCAGTTACTTCAGAGTCTGATACTATCTTTATGGAATAGAATCAGCCAGCTTGAAAGGGTCAGCCATTCTGGTCAGTGACACATATTGTTTAAGAAGTTTCCAGAACTACTCATTAAAGCTCTGCCTCGGGAGAAATTTGTTAGGGAGAAAAGAGACAGGCTGGCATTTCTTCTTCCAAATTTTCCTGTTAGTGTTCTTCAAAAACAAAGAATAGAGTTCTCATAATATGCTTTTTTTGAACGACAGAATCTTTTATGTTACCTAAAGTGAAGATCTCCATGGCAGTTGTGGTCAGAAACTGAGTTGAAAAATCATTGAGTAAGAGTGACAATCAGAAGTCAAAAATACACTGTAGTTCAGAGGAAGACAGAGCCACTTTCCTGAACATGGCTGTTGAGGAAGATTTCTAGAACAATTTAAAACTCCTTGATGATGACATTTATAAATTTTGGTATAGAAGGTGAAATCGGAGCATCAACTAGTATTTTAAAATTCAAAACATAAAATTCTATAGAATGACAAATACATTATATTCAGGCTTTGACCTTAATAAGGGCTTCAGGGGTTGATGGAGACATGTGTAAATTAAGGCTCACTACTTTTCTGATAAAAAGAAGGGAAGTAGCAACTTGTGTGAATATTTCTTCACTTATTTACTTCATATCTAGTATGACAATACTTTTCGGTATTTATAGGAATATATCTTAAATGGTTTTTTCATTATGTTACCCCAAAGGCAAAATTATTTTATGGGAAAATTGATTTGCTATCAAATAAAACAAAGATAAGCATTTAAAAGGCCCAAACTAGTCAAATGATAGAAATTTTGCTCACAAACGTTCCCGGATGTGTTACTATAGCTTTGTGCTTGCACATCTGTGCATGTGTATTTTCAAAGCTTTCCATATTTATTGTTCTCAAAAATTACTTTTTGTAGCAATGGGGGAAATGTTAGGCTGCCACTTTCTCAGACAGCAAGTGCCTAATGCACACAGAAATTACATAAATTGTTATGACTATCAAAACCAATTGCCAAATTTTTTTTTACAAAATACTTCCCCCTCTTATAAATGGTTTAATTTCCCCTATCTTTTTGAGTCCTTTATCTTCTCCAGTGTCCTACCCTGCAATATGTGTGAAATTTTATCAAAAGCTTTCTGATATTACCATAAATTACTGTGTAAGCAGAGCTATTGCTTATCTGTCAAGGGGGCTTTTTTCTCTTTCTTTAGCAATTTTCTCCATTTCTATATGTGTGAAAGGTTTTCCTTGCTATTTCTTACCAAGGACTGTACCTTAAAGGCTTTGACTTTTACTAAGGGGATACGGTAGGAAGTTGATCGTAGAATAACCTCGTGACACCACACAGGGGCAAGAAAAGCATTTTATTTCATGTTCTTTCTTCAACAAGTATTTAGGGTGAATAATTTCTATATGGCAGGACACAGTCCCATGTTAAATATAGAAAATGTATTTCTTTATATTTAATGTATTTTTCTAACTTTTTAGTCCATTTTGTTGGTATGTTTTGCTGCAATGACTACTTACTCTTTTTTCCAATTATTTATTTTTAAATCTCTTACAGTATGTTTCATTAGTGCAACATGGTAAATGTTAATCTTTTGATAGGAATTATTTTACGGGCCCTATTGTACCTGGTTAGTCATAATTTTTGACAACTATGCAATTATCTTTTCTATTGTGAGCTTTCTTTAAAAATATTCAAGGTTAATTGGATGGATATTATACTTCGGAAAGAAGTTATGCTGATATCCTATTATAAGCGGTATCATCTGGAAAGAGGCTGAATATCAGGGTTGTTTTATTATTGCCACAGGCAGAGATGGAGTGAAATTTCTATTTTGGGCAGTGCGGGGAAAAGGTCACTTTGAAGATCTAGACTTTGAGAAGGATTGTCATGATAACAGAATATCTGGAAACTGCTTTAAAGAAGAATAACAGAAAGCCCTCGGTGATGTGCCTGGGGGGCTCATCAGCCAACTGGAATTCTGTTTCACACTCAGGGACTCGTCCTGCCATATTTATAATTCTACATAAATGTTACCTCAGGTATATTTAAAAGCCCTTTACAAAAATTAGATAACCCATCGTTCCTTCTATAGCACACACATGTTAGGCCCACAGATGAATTAAAAAGCAAAATAGAAAAGATGTGTCTTTGACTCCATTTGCATTGAGATCCATGCAGTAATGTAGAAAATGTTCCTATTTATCATCAAGGCTATGTATGTCAACAGTGATCAAATTGTTTTCAAAGGCAACAGCAGAGAAAATAAGCAATGACAACAAACTATTAGGCTTCCCTCTTGAATGGTAATTTTCTTCTCCGCACAGCTACTCCGTATGGATGCCTTCACTCTGACCACAAGGAGCGGCCATTTCCGCACGTATGATGGGAAAAAGACTGCAGCTTCCGTGTCTTCGAGCTCTTCTTTTATTGCTGTATTTCTCTTAGATATTTATGCCTTTGGTAAGAGTAAAATCGAGAGTGCAGCCTGTGGCGGTGATCCATTCTGGGTTCCACACATGCAGCCTCCAAGGGCTAGCTGTAGGAGCTTGGACAAGAGTCAGGTAACACAGGGCGCCTGGGTGGCTCAGTGGGTTGAAGTCTCTGCTTTTGGCTCAGGTCATGATCTCAGGGTCCTGGGATCAAGGCCCGCATCAGGCTCCCTGCTCAGCAGGGAGCCTGCTTCCCCCTCTCTCTGTCTGCCTGCCTCTCTGCCTCCTTGTGATCTCTCTCCCTCTGTGAAATAAATAAATAAAATCTTTAAAAAAAAAAAGAGTCAGGTAACACAGGCGAGGACCTTTCCCCATTTTCAACATGGAGGCAACACTAGAAACTTCATCAAAGGGATTGTGTGAGGATTAAACAAAGTCAATCTATTTTTCTACTACCAAATTAGTAATTAAATGTATTTCTTTTTTAAGAGAGAGCACAAGGGGGAGGAGAGGGGCAGAGGGAGAGGGAGAGAGAAAATCTGGAGAAGATGCCCCACTGAGCACAGAACCCCATTCCAGGACCCTGAGATCATGACCTGAGCCGAAACCAAGAGTTGGATGCTCAACTGACTGAGTCACCCAGGCGCCCTATAAATGCATCTCTTTATTTAACTTACTAGATATTTTATTTTCTTTAACGGTTTTAGAAAAGTTGTTCAGGAAGTACAGAGAGTTCCCATATACTTTCTGCCCCCCCATTTCCTCTCTTATTAACATCTCGTATTAGTAAGGTTCATTTGTTATGACTGACAAACCAATATTGGCACATTATTAACTTAAGCCCATGGTTCACATTGGGATTCATTCTTTGTATTCTACCATTCTATGGGTTTTGACAAATGCAGAATGTCATGTATTCTCCAATACAATATCATATGGAATAGTTTCCCTGCCCTAAAAACTTCCTGAGCTCCACCCGTTCATCCCTCCCTCCCTCCACAAAAGCCCTGGTGACCAATGATATTTTCATTTTCTCCACAGTTTTGCCCTTGCCAGAATCTCACAGAGTAGGATTCATACATTACGTCGCCTTTTCAGATTTGCTTATTTCACTTAGCAACATGTATTTAAGGTTTTTCCATAACTTTTTGTGACTTGATAACTCATTTATTTTTATCACTGGGTAGTATTCCATTGCTGTTGACGTGCTATGGCTGTTTATTCGTTCACCTTTTGAGGAACATCTCGGTTGCTTCCAGTTTTAGTGATTGTGACTAAAGTCACTATAATCATTCTTGCGTAGGTTTTTGTGTGGACATGTTTTCAACTTCTTTGGATAAAAGCACAATTGCTGGATCGTATGGCAAGGGTATGTTTAGCTTTGGAAGACACTGCCAAACCGTCTTCCAAAGTGGCTGTATCATTTTGCCTTCCCACCAGCTGTGAAGGAGTGATCCTGTTGTCTCACAACCTTTGCCGTGTTTGCCATATCCGTGTTTTGGACGTCATCCATTCAGAGAGATAGGTAACGATATCTTAGTGTTGTTTAATATGTGTATTTTTGAAACAACTATTCATTACTTATTTTGTACCATGCCCTGCGTTCCAAGGACTGGGTTGCAAGAGGGAATGAAACAGACCAAAAAAAAAAGCTCCCCATGCAGTTTGTCGTCTCGTTGGTAGAGGCTGAAAACAAAGAAATTAGTGGTAAATGTGAGTGGAGGATGGTGATAAATGCCAGAGAGGAAGGAACTTGAGGGTAAGTACATGCTGGAGTGGGGACTGAGATTCGTGAACCGTGTGGTCAGAGAAGGTGACAGGGAGAAGATGGCATTTGAGCAAAGACCTGAAGGAAGGAAAGTGAGCGGTCACGCACACATCCGGGGGAAATGTCTCAGGCAAAGAGACTACCAAGTACCAGGCCCAGGAGGAGGAGTTTAAGGAGCAGCACAGAAACCAGCGTGAGCACCGAGGAGATGTTATCAGGAAAGTCCTGAGGGCTGCCTTAGGTAGGGATCTAGCAGGACATGAGAAGGGCTTTTCATATTACTCTAAGAGAGGTGGAAAGTCATCAAAGCAGGAAAGTTTTTAGCAGGAGAACGATATGGTATGACTCATTCTTTAAAGCATCATTGGGCAGCTACACTGAAAATAGGTTTTAGGGGTCAAGGGCAGTAGCAGATAGACCAGGTAGTGAAGCTCTTGCAATAAATCCACACATGAGACAGTGCTGCTGGCCTCAGGTTTGAAGAGAGTGATGATAAAGTGCTTGTAACATTCCCTGTCACATGGTATTATAGTTAGTATTATCTTATTATTTTCAGTTCCAATATAAAAATATAAAATGCCATATTTCTTATACCTTGTTTCCAAGTATTATGACATATTCTGAAGTTAATTATTCAACTTATTCTCAGTAAAATTATTTATAACAGTGGTTATGGATCTTTAAAAAATCCAGACTCTTTTACTTTGAAAAATTGCAAAAGTTCCTTTTGGATTAGATTTGCATGATATTTCCAGGATATGTCTCTTAAATACTTTTTCCCCTCTTGGAATATATTTAGCTCATTTAAAATATAATTCGGTTCCAATCTGCAATCCTTCTATATAGCAAGTCAAAGTGTCGTATGAAATAAAGGCGGAAGCTTGTTAAAGTTTTCGGCTCCTAAGCATTGTTTTTTCTTCCCCAGGAGCAGCAAAATTGGGGAAGGAGTGTGGTTACAATAGGTGTCATTCAGAATTATGAATGGGAGTCTTTGGTTGGAGGTTCAAGTCTGTGAGAGAGAGAGACTGAGTGGGGAGATTGTGAAGAGATAGATTTGTTTGTTTGTTTTTTAAATCAAAGATTAAATTAAGAAATCCAAATGTCCAGCTAGCTGTGGATGAAAGAATCTGAAATCAGCCCTCCTGTCCTCCCAGTTTCATGCAAGATTGGAAAAATGGTCACTGGGTCTCAGGGAATCTAGGAAACCATCAAGCGCATTACAAATGAGTAAGAATTCTAGAGAAACTCTCCAGTAATTTGCTACCTGAATGTGGTATTAGGCAGTTATCTAAATCAATCCCAGCAATGACCTATGTGTAGGTGTAAGTATAGACATTAATTCACTGAAGAAATATTTGCTGACCATGTTCTCTATACAAGAAACTCTGTTAGGAACTGAGGATACAGAGATAAAATAAAAAGTCCCTGCCTCATAGAACTTACATTGTAGTGAGGGGCTGATAAACATGTATGGAATTGAACATATAATACAATGTTATGTAGTAACAAGGGCAAGGCAGAAGACATGAAATGGGGTAAAGGAATGAAGAGTGACGGGGTGCATTTGGAATAGGCTGTTTGGGAAAGAGATCTCTGAGGAAGTAACATAAGAATGAGACACAAATCCAGCAAAGATGTAAGCCATAGTCCTAGGGAACACATTCCAGACAGAGAAAAGTCCAAGTATAAAGGCTCTAAGGTGGGAATGTTTCTGGTTTGTTGTAGGAAAAACAAGGGGGCCATGTGACTCCCTACCATGAGGGAGTGAGGAGAAGAAGGGCAGGAGATGAGGCTGATGGGGAAGGATGTGGGTTCTGTGCCATGGGCAGCCATGGGTGGTTGAGACCATTGAAGTGCTATGATCTGATTTTCATTTTGGAAAGATCATTCTGTGGGGCAGGGAGAGAAGAAAGGAAGCACAGGTAAAAATAGAAGGTGGTAATCAGGCAGCTACTGCAGGCACCCAGGGGAGACCAGGGCTTGGATATCTTGGTAGTGAATAAATCTGATCTATAGGTAGAGGTGATAGTATTCACTCATGTGAGAGAAGAAAAAGAAAAGAGAGGTTTGGCAAATGAACAGCTGTGTGAGTGGTGTTATTTCACTAAACGAGGAATGCAACGTCGGGAGAGTGCAGCTGGAGTCCAAGGGAAAGGTTTTCAAAATTTGGAAGATATGTTCCCTTCTTGTGTTCCCCATAAAGTCCACAACACTTCTGAGACATAAAAAGCAATTTCTATTGTTCCAAAAAAATAGTATGACTTGAGATAAAATGGAGCTGGGCCATTTAACTTTACTCTGTTAAGATAAGGATAAATATGCTCTATCACAATAATTCTCGAAGAATGTTCTGTGTCCCATTGGTGGGCTTTAAGGGACTTCCCACATAGCCTCAAACTGATTGAAATATCCAGGAGGTTCCTCTCAACATTAATGAAAAATCAGGCCTTATCCCATAGACCTATCTTATCTTTACTTGTAACTAAGAAGTTTTTGTTCTGTCTTTTTTTGTTGTTGTTGGTTTGGTTTTTTTGTTTGTTTGTTTTTACTGGTAACCTATAATAGTAACATTTGGTATTTATATACCAAAAATACCAAGTTGCTAATAATTAGTTCTGAAGGCTCATTTAGTTTTATACTCAGAAGTGTTGACAATGCTTGACAATATTCCCTCAGTTTAAGGGGAAGATAATTTGTTATAGGTGAGCCAGAAATGTCTAGAGTTGGCCAGGATTTTAAAATTTGCAAAAGAATGAAGGGACCCGTGTCAATAGTTACTAACATGCAACCTACTCCTGCTCTTATGAGGACGTTCACATACTGGGGAAACACCACTCTTTGATGTGAAAATTGGACAGCTATTTAAAAAGTTAGTGTCCTACTTTAGTCAGTTTAAAAGGTACTTTCAAAAAATAAAAAAAATTAAAAAACTAAAAAAGAGTTGCTCAAGGTATTATAGAATTTCAGTGAAGAAGAAATCTCAGGGTTTTGAGTTTTGAAGAAATGATTATATCAGGAACCAAGGAGTGGAGTTGTGAGGCTAATTGTGAATCCATTTCAAAAATCATAAGCTGGAAGTTGTGGATGAAACCCAGCCCAGGGACAAAGGGGTTAGGCCCTGATGGTAAGCTTGAAGACATCTAGCCACTGGTGTGAAAAGTGATTTTCTTTCATTAGGCTTTTTGCTTTGCCTAAGAAAGCATGAAAGAGATTTGAGGAAGTTTGTTCTCATAGCTGTAATAAATGTAGTCACACATGTGACAAATATGCCCCACAAGACCTAAAATGATTGGTTTCATGATGATCCCTCTAGCCTGTCTTACCCGGGGAGGTTGTAGAAAATGAGCTGCCTCCTGACCATTCTGCAGATATGGGACAGGAAAGGGCATTGCTAGAGCCTGGTGGTACATTCCTGAACTTCTGCCCAAGTCCTGATCCCCTGCCTCCTAGCCTAAGGATACAGTAAGTCCAGAAGTACACTGGGAGGATACTAATGAAGCAATTGAGTTAATATAATAGTTCCTTTTTTCTTGCTTTAGCCATAGTTCAGTTCCTGTGATTTTTTTAATGCAAAGTACATTCATTAGTCTTCATAGTAATGTTTTTGTATACCCCTTGTTTCCTGTGCTTTCTCCCTTGAAGAGGCAGCCTAACAATCTAAAGGTATTTGCCTTCGCTAGGGGCAGCTACCCGAAAAGTAAGCTTTTAATGAAGGGCAACATTTTACCCCAATTCATGAGATCGTGAAGTCTTGAAAATGTGAAGGGTCTCATGACTATGAAGTCCCTAACTGAAAGAAGGAAGAAATGGCACCATTTTTATTACCACTGGGAATCCCAGTGTACCACTACGGAGAGGGACGTCTAGGGGCCCAAGGTAGGCCCAAATGTACCACAATGTACCACAATGGCGTATTGATTACTTTGAATTGAAGCTACTTGAAAAACAACCAGTGCAAGGAGACTCAAAGCCTCTCCTGTTACCCTGAAAGCAGGAAACAAATCTCCCATATGAAAAATACTCTATCTGGGCTAAGAAGTAAAAAGACACCCTTATCACCAGAGATAGGGACTTTAAAGTCTATAGAAAGGTGTAGAAATAGCACTGGGTGTTATAAATAAGTGATGAATCACTAAATTCTACTCCTGAAAACAATATTACACCATATGTTAACTAGCTAGAATTTAAATAAGAATTTGAAAAAGAAAAAAAATTACATAATGGATTGTTCGGGAAAAATATTAAAAATTTAATTGAGTTTTATAACAAAAAGAAAAAAAAAGAAACTGTGTTACCTTTTTTTTACTAATCTACTGCTTCGGCCCAAATTCCACTTGCAATTCTTTATTGATTAAAATTCCCAAATATCTGTTTTCCTTATCTTGTAAATCCCTTACAAATGTATTGTCTGTTTGAATAAAATGTGTAAAAGCTGCCTAACTGGGTCATTTCCTTGGGTCTCAATCTCATTATTGGGTCTCTGTATACAGGTAATAAAACTTTGTTGTTGTTTCTCCTGTTAATCTGTCTCATATAAATTTAATTCTTGGCCCAGTTGGAAGACCTTGAAAGGTAGGGAAAGAATCCTCCCTCCCCTATGGAAGCATAGCAAAAAGAATCCTGTGACATCTAATTTTGGGGAGAATTTATAAATTTAGGCTTTGTGACTTATTAGAATCAGATCAGTTTAGAACCACCTAAATTAATAAAATTGCATCTGGGCCAAAGCACGGTCAAGACACTCTTCAGAGCTAGAATGGTTACACTTAAATTCTTGCTGTCATTCACTAGCTGCAAGGTCTTTGGCAAGTTAGTCACTCCATGTCTCAGGTTCCTTATCAGGAAAATGAAGATCCTAATGGGATCAACCAAATAGAGTAGATTACATGAATCAATATATGGAAAACACTTAGGAAAGTGCCCAATGTCTCAAATTGGCAAATACTATGAAAGTATTAGCTTTGTTATAATTTGCTAGTTCTTCAAGACTAGATTTTATGTTCTATTAGGTCAGTTATCACCTGAAAATTACTAAATTGCCTTAGATGACTTCTGGACAATATGAGGATAATAGGATCTAAATTGTAGGCTTGGTCTGATGGGTGTGTGTGTGTGTGTGTGTGTGTGTGTGTGTGTGTGTGTGTGTGTGTCTGGGTTAAATCCAAGTAAGTGCTTGCCACTATTTTCATCATTGTTAGTTTGTTGCAATTGCAAAGCAAGCTATTTAGGGTTTTTTTGTTGTTGTTGCTTTTTGTTTGTTTGTTTTTAGGGATATAAAAAGAATGACTATTTTAATTCTTCCATACCATTTAAGGAATTCACACATTTGTTTACTCTGAAAAGCATGGAATTGTGTTTATGAAAACATATGAATGTTTACTATAAATGCTTCATTCCTAAGATCTGCTTTCACATGTGCATATCAGGCATAATGATAATATTTTAACCCTGGTAAAGTATTGCATGCTATATAAATGTGTATAATGTGCCTCACAAGATCATTTTCATCCTCATGTTAATTATTTGAGCAAAATGCAAATATTTAAATGAATGAAAAAATTGATCCTATACATATTTATTTGTATCTATTCTCAGAGTAAATTCAGTATGATTACTACAAGCATAATTTCAATTGACTTCTATGAAGAAGATTTCACAGTTACCTGAAGTAATAGCCTGCAGCTCTTATTATGGAAAGCCCCCGAAAGGAGCTTGCAGAATCTTGGGAGGATTTCTTAAATCTTATAAAAGAGAGAGAGAGAGAGAGAGGAATAAAGTAAGAGAAGATTTTGCCTTAAAAAGAAACCTGAAAATGCAACATTAGAAACCAAAGAGCTCTTAATCTATTGACATATCAAACTCTTACTACCCTTTCATTGTTCATTTTATATTATTATGTGTCTCATTTCTACAGTACTTAAAAATTGCTGCATATTTTAAAGTACCAAAAACAGATGAAAATTGAGATGTAAATTTTTGTACTTTAAAAGTAGTTACAAAATTATTTCTCTGAAGTGATCCCACACTGACAAGGGGTAACATCAATGCATTAAGAGAAACTAGAATACAATATGGTGTGGTTCACCATTGGAAAATACAAGCAAGTTAACTTAATTTTATTTCTATCAAAATGAATCTTGAAAACCACTGATTAGACATCTCCTCTTTTCAATGTATTGTTTAGAGGCTAGAGTAAAGGACAGAAGTACTGATGAAAAATAAATGGACCGAGACGGGTTTTGTGAATCCCAGATCTTGCCGTTAGTATGTTCATAAACAATACGTGAATGTTACAGTCCAACAATTTTTTGCCATCTTTAGAATACTGTAAGCCAAAATACTTTACATAAAATGCATGTTTTTTTCTTCTTGCCTTGTTTTTCTGCTTTGTTACCTTCAAGTTATACTGTGTTTTTGATATTATAGTAACTTGGAGTTTATACCACTAAATGGGACTCTATAAAGGGCCTCTGATACTATACTTTCTTTTATTTATGTTTTTAAAATATAAAAACAATGTACCCTTGAGGATAAACAAAAACTCAGAATTGCACAATTTCAACTCATTTGCAATGTGGCTTGTTTGACATTACATATAGTACACGTATATTACTCATAAAATAGCATTTCCAATTCTTGTACTACTTCTAGAATTTCAAAAATTTTAAGACTAGCATTTCATGACATTTTAAGAAAATATGTAGCCTTACAGACTGCCTAACTTAATCTGGGATTTTCATGTAATTAAAAAAATTCTAGACAAAGACAAGTGAACAAAATGACTTGAGGAGTCACTTACATGGGAGACTCTCATTGCTTTTATTTTTTTGAAGAATGCCTTATCAAAATTTACCTATGAGAATGACCATTAATGATTCTATAATACTATTTATGAACTTTCTTATAATAATCTTTATTAGCAATTTTCACCAAAAAAGTTAATTCTTTTTAAATCTTTATTCTTGTATCCTATTTTGGAGCTCCTTTGGTGGGTTGTGTTAGTCCTGCATCGAACATCATATTATACGCACACCCTGACAGACACACGCACATTCATGGACCAACAAAAACCCTGAGAAACATGGGACAGTAATGTGAGTTACCATATATTTGGAAAATGTCTGAAAGATAAAGACAACTAGAAAAAGAACCACTCACACAGCTGTGGAAGACCTTTCCACCGTTTCCACAGACTCTCCTATCCATCCATATCCAGCAAAAGCTGAAAATGATCACTCCATTAAATCTTCTCAAAAATCCAAGATATTCTGTTTCTCACATGTGACCCTCAATAGACCTCAAGGTCTCTCTTTTGCATTCAGAACATGAGTTCTGCTTGTGGTGCTACCTAATTTGTTGTGTAGCTTTAGGCCAGCCACTTAGCCTCTTTGAACTATATTGTTTCTTACTATGAACATTTGGATTAAAATTTTGGGCTCTATTCACAGGGTTGCCGCGAAGATCCCAACGTGAAGATTAAGTCAACTCTAAACATGTATATATAGTTTATATGAGCAGTACTTAGCTAGATACATGGTATTAGATCCAAATAATTTTCATTCCTAGGAGTAATCCATGGTTCTTCAGCTTTTATAGACAGCTACTTCCATTTTGTTTATTTATTCTGGAACCTTTGTTTAATATTCCCATTCTGAGCAATGGGTGTTCAGCTGAGGTATTCATAAGGGAACATTTCAGGGGGGACGTCTGGAAAGGATAGGTTTTTGGGTCTCACTTTCTGTACCTGCCCTCACTGTTGAACTTTGTGGAACCTAATCAAGGGATGCCGGCTTTAGGTGCCTAAAGACAGAGGGATGAGATCCAGGCTCCTCTCTGCTTCTCAGGAAGTAAATCTCAGAGATGAAGAGAAAGGGGAACACTCTTCCACTGTTGATAGGAATGCAAACTAGTGCTGCCACTCTGCAAAACAGTATAGAAGTTTCTCAAAAAGTTAAAAGTAGAACTACCCTACAATCCAGCAATTGCTCTACTAGGTATTTACCCAAAGAGTACAAAAATATTAATTCAAAGGGATGCATGCACCACGACGTTTAGAGCAGCATTATCAACAATGGCCAAGTTATGGAAAGAGCCCAAATGTCCAATGATTGATGAATAGATGAAGTTGTGGTGTATGTATATGGTGTACATATATATATATATGTGTGTGTGTGATATTATATATTTAAATATATATAAATATGAAATATTACTCAGCCATAAAAAAGAATCAAATCTTGCTATTTGCAATGATGTGGATGGAGCTAGAGAGTGTTATGATAAGCTAAACATGTCAGTCAGAGAAAGACAAATGCCATATGATTTCACTCAGATGTGGAATTTAAGAAATAAAACAAATAAACGTGAGGGGAGAAAAAGAGAGGCAAACCAAGAAACAGTCTCTTAACCATACAGAAAAAACTGATGGTTACTGGAGGGGAGGTGGGCAGGGGGATGGGTTAAACAGGTGGTGGGTATTAAGGAAGGCATTTGTGGTGAACACCAGGGACCAGGTGTTGTATGTAAGTGATGAATCACTAAATTCTGCACCTGAAACTAATACCACACTGTATGTCAACTAGCTGGAATTTAAATAAAAATTTGGAGAAAGTAAATAAATAAATAAAACTTAAAAAAAAAATAAAAGGAAATGTGCCCTAGAGAAGGAGTTGCTGTGTCTGCTTGGAGTTCGGGGTTCTTTTTCCATTCTTCAAAAGCCAAAGAGTGAGGTAACTCTGAGTCCCTTCCTTTGCAACCACCACTCATCTCCTCAGGCTAAATAGCATCATCATTCTTGGCCCTCTAAGAAATGTCTGGTTCCTCAAGACATATTTTAGATCATTTTCCTCTAGGTCCTCACCATTTCTCAGACTTATACAGGGACTGTGCCTGATCATATTGTTCTAACACCCCACAAATTCCACCACATATTAGAACAGCACCAGGGACAAAACTGTCAACAAGAGAGAGCATAGTGTCCTCAGAATATGGTCTAATGTGTTGTTAATCTTTTTATGGACACTGCCCTTAAGCTCTCCGGGTCAAAAGATTACACACATTTCATAAACTTTTTTGTCCTCATTATTACGGTTACACTGTATACTATTTGAGTTGAAATTATCTGCTATTTCTGCAAACATCAACATAATTAGTGTTCTGAAAATATGCTAGTGATATGGTTTGGAAAGTTTTAAATCTTGGATTGTACACAGAGAAAAGTTAAATTTTTAATATATATGTCCAATTAATCTACAAAGCGATTCTTTAAATATTCCCATATATTCTGCCCCCAAAAATCCTTATTTTCCATTCAGGCAAAATCATGTCATAATCCAAGAATATAGAATTATTAAAGCATATAAATTCTAAAACTTGTGGCTTGTTCCTGGAAATAATTACATTGATTGAAGCACTGTGAATTTGAAGTTGAATGTTTTTGTGAGTTGCTGCAGGAGAAAACTCTTAGGCTTCATAAATCTAAATTGAGTGACTGAGGGGAAAAAAAAAAAGAAAAGGTCTATAAAGCCATGAATACCTATTCTGGTAAAGGATGCAAAGATTTCAATAAAGAAATAATTGGTAATCTTAAATTCAGTGACAGAAAATTATAAATCTGTCTCTTTTATGAAGTCTCTTGTGTGAAATATGGATGAGTTGAGGTTATAAAAAAACATGTTTACCAGCAGGAGCCTAAATCAACAGCTTTGAACATGATAGTTCAGAAAGTAACAGGGAGACACTATTCCTGACATGGGCAACACTAATATTTCTTTAATTTTTTACTTTCCCACTGTATCCCTCTCTTCTCCTGCCCTGCCATTCTGCCTTTCTCTACCTTTGCCCTTGGTTAAAATAAACCATCATAGCATTAAATCTATCTCCCAAAGTTAATTACTGCAGTTAAGTGTGAAAGCATTTAGTTGCAACACCTTCTCGATGGGTTTTAAAGACATGGTTTAATATTAGTTCCTATGGTGGTTGCTGTACATCTTCAATCCATAAAGACCATGTCAAGTGCTCCAAGGAATAATGAAATATTAATTTCGAGACAAAAAAATTAAGTGGCTTAAAGAAGAAGCTGTTGTCTATCCCATGAGTGGCTTTTAAGACATATTGATATCCATGCTTTGAACATATCTATTCTTAGCCATTCAAACCACACATAATGAGCCCTAAGTAACTGCCTGCCTTCAATTGTGTAGCACACAGAGTGAAACCACCAATCCCTTCCTTCTGTCAGAGCACAGCTACGAAGAAAAGGCCCCCTTTTCTTATCTACAGTAGTGTATTTTTGACAACATTAGGCCAATATAGAAGACCTGTTACTATCTTGTGCACACTGGAGAGGGAAAAAAAGTACATCTAATCCTTAAAGAAATAGTAACAGTCAAGTGTTTTGTGGTAAGTACATATGGATCTGGTAATGCTTTTCCATACTTATTTCATTAAATACTTTATTTGTGAAAAGAAAACCCCAAAAGCCAAATAGAAATCTTTCCTTCCTTCATTCATTCATACAATGAATGGTCCTAGAGCATCTTCTGGGTGTTAGGGTTGATACATCAATGATCTTGGTTATCCAAAATTTAAGAAATGATGAAGATAAAAGCAGAAATAACTTGTTAAGAAATGACTTAAATGCCACTAGCACTCCAAAGATATTGAGCAATAAGAAAGTAGTTTCAGGAAGTAAAAATAATAACTTATTTTGGGTTATATATTGTGGGTTTTAAAGTTGAAAGATCCATCATAAATGTTATAATATTTTGACGATGGCATCAGCTTTTCTATTTTGCTGCCAATTTTCCTGCAAAGTAGGAGTATCGTGAATGCTTAATTGACTCTTAAATAAAAATTATTTGTAGGTGGTTTGTGGGACTAGGGTAATATGGAAGGGTGTATAGAGGCCAATCACAATAAGGGCTTGCTGAAGCTTTAGGACAAATCTTGAAGAAGATGCTGGTGGAAAAGCTGAGTAGATACATGAACAAGCAAGCACTTAGAAAAGCCTCAAAGCAACAAGATAAGAGGCTAGTGGAGAAACACCATTTAAAGAGTAAAGGCTTAAAGGAATCTCTTTTCTCATCAATAATTTTATAAAATATACATGGCCCATATGGATTATATGGACACATTATGTTGAGGGACATGATGTCGTGAGAATATCTTTTCTGTTAATGTTCCCAGAACTCTTTGACAGAATCAATACTCATAGTCTTAATTCACTAAATATACATCTGTCTCCAATATAATGAAAGCTTATGGAACCCAAGTTTTTAAGGCTTCCTATTTAATATTCAAGACCTAGATAAACAAACAGGATGGATACTCTGCAGATTCATTAGCCAAAGCCTGCAACACATTGCATTTAATGCTCAGAATCGGTATCCATACTGGGATTGCTATTAGAAAGATCCACCTTTTGACTTTACAGACAGAGCATGTTTATAATCTTATGACAGTCTGAAGACACCCAGACTACCCAAGAATGTATTACTTCCAATTATCATCTGTGAATGAGATGGTCCCATCCACTCTACAGTCTCTGCTCTTTGCTTTGATGCTCTCCCTTACTGACATTTATTTGTCTTAAAAATTTGTCAATTTTTTCCTAAGATGATATGACAACTTCATTTCAATTTCTTTGCTGAGCTTCCATTTTAATAGTCTCACTAGGAAGCAGATTGAGGAAACAGGATTGAGCGTTGAATGATTACATCTGGACTTTTGTCCACCCACGGGTAGAAGCAACTGACAATAGTAGAAGGAGGAGAAGACTGCACAATGGCCATGCTTCATCCGCAGTGTTCACCTCTGGGTGGGCATTTGTCAGTTTCCATCTAAAAGCCAGCTAGTGTTTTTAGTGACACCTTTTCCAAGTTGTTACTTTTAGCATCCTCTCTGTATCATGCACTGAACACAATATGTCCTCAGTAACTCATTTATTGTCACAAATTTAGCTGCACTCAAAGTATTATTATTTGTTTCTTGGAAGAATGCACCTCTGCAAGGTGAAACTGAGCTAAAAATGGGATTTTGCTTTTTTTTTTTTTTTACCTAGAGTGTTATGGGAACTCTGTATAACTTTCTGCTCAATTTTGCCGTTAACCTAAAAGTACCTTAAAAAGTAAAGTTTATTTAAAAAGCAGAGGGAAAGTAATGCTCCATTTACATAAAGAGATGACACGTTTGCATTTTAAAAGAAGAGAGATTTGGTTTTGTGAGTCAGGTTGATATTATATTTGCCATCATTTATTCTCTGAGGTTCACTTATTAGTGAATTTAAAAATCTCAAGCAACCTTTTTCCATTGTTGTTTGCTGAATGCAGCTTTCTCTGAAGTTGGAATCACCATGCAGAAAATTGTAAGGATGTTATATGTCATTTTTCAGCCTGAACAGCTAAATGAAAGACTTTAATTGACAAGATTTTGAATTATAAAGATGGCAATGCAGAAAAATAAAATTGTGTCTTTTGGCATTTTTATGTTTATATTGCGATGTGGAAGAGAGACACCTTGAAAAGAAATGTATGAGGAAGGAGAGCATTGGAATAAGTGGGAGACCAACCTTACTGAAAAACAAACTCACCATTGAAGACTGCTGGTTTTCTCTTTCTTACGTGTTCATGATCTATCCATGTTTTATTCACCATTTTGTTAATGAAATTTTTTTTTGTCATATCATAATCTAGAAGACACCAAATCTAAACCAGAAATGATATTCAGTGTTAGAGCCTTAGAGTGTGTATTAATGTCAAAAGTGTATTTGATAAACTGTAAATCAAAGAATCAAACTTACTCATCAAAAAAAAAATGAGCATGGATATACTTGAGTCACACTCACCCAAACACATAGCTTAGGAGTAAGAATTTATAGAGACGGAATCTTTCTAATCTTCATCCCACATATATATTGCATGCAACCACTCAGGATTTAGAAACCAGAAAACAGAATTCACAATGTGAGACTTGGTGTTCAGAATGTTGAACAAAGAATTTGACACTGTTCATTGCTTCACAAACAGAATTTTCAGAATCCCAGACAGCCAAAGGCTCGTACTCTGCATAGAATGATATGCTTAGATCTGAGAGAAGAATTCAACAGCACTGACACTGTCTTGATGTTATAGAGTCCTACGTGGCAAATGGACTTTTCTCCCCCTAAAAAATTTTATTTCATTTCCCAAACTATAGACTTTTAAATCTACTTAAAATCTATAGGTTTTTTTGTGTGTTTGTTTGTTGTATCAGGTGTTTTTGTAGACTAAGGTGATTCTAGGTCTGCATAAGCTGTTTGAGGGATTCCTAAGTGCCGGGAGGGGCTAACTTGCCTCTGGTATAGTCCCAGATTCACAGAGAAAATTAGATTCCCTCACACTAGAGCAAAGATGGTAGCTCTACACAGCTGGAGTGTAAGGCATTTTCTCTCTTCTCCCCAGTTCCTTTTCAACTAGGTTAACAGTAAAAGTTGTAGACACGAAGAAAGAACAAAATGACAGCAAATCCAGACTGCACTGGAATATTTGGTAGCTTGTGGGGCCACCTGATTTCCTTCATATTTACAATAACAGAGGAGTGTAAGAAATAATTCCGACTCTATAAAAAATAGTCTTCTATAGATTTAAAACTGGCTGCGCGTCACTGCAGAAGAGAACAAAGCATGAGATGTTTATACACACACAAACCGAAAGAGATGACCCTGGTCCAAGATAGTACATGAAACCACAAAGAAAGAGAAGAAGCGATAAAGTGGGAATCAATATGTAAAAGTGCAAAAAGAAAAGTTTGAATTCAAATCTAAGCTGCTAAATACTGGATGAGCAGGTTCATTGTTCTCTTGAAAAAGAAATCGCTACTTCAGCATCAAGAAAGCCCCTTTAGGCTTTGACTATTTTCACACTACCCAATTAAACCGTACCAGCGCATCCTAATGAAAGTAAACACGAAGCCGGGGTACGGGGAGGCCAAGGGGGGAATGGGGCTTGAGAGAGAGACAGAGGGGGCGGGTAGAGAGGACAAGAGGATCAAGCCTCTAGGTTTCTAACTCCTTTCTTTTTCGAAGAGCTTAGAATTGAGAGTTCCTGAAAAGCAGAGTTCTCAAACTACTAAAGAAATCCTTGTTTTCTGTTGTTTTTGCTGATTTCATTGAGTAGTATCGGTAGTCCTAGTAGAAATCTCAGAGTGATCGTTCAAACAGGAACCAAGAGAGAAGGTTAGAGGAGAAGAGAGCGAAGAAACAC
The DNA here is from genome assembly GCA_002007465.1 of Ailurus styani. Taxonomy (NCBI): domain Eukaryota; kingdom Metazoa; phylum Chordata; class Mammalia; order Carnivora; family Ailuridae; genus Ailurus; species Ailurus styani. The sequence goes on from LNAC01000273.1 coordinate 688,752, forward strand.
CCAGTGGAAGCCAAAACCAAAACAAATGGGCTACCTTGGTCAGTCCAGGTGAGTCTGTCTGAAGGGTTCCCACTCCTCCCCAACCCCAGGCAGGTTCCCGCCGCTGCCCCTGCTTTTCTCAACCGCCTGTGGCATTAACTTTTCAAACGTGAATGTTCCAGCCAGATGCCAGGCATACTTGAGATCACTTCTGATGGGCACGATTCGCCATGCTCGTTCGCCATACAACCCGGGGGGCCTTTACTGCAACGAGAAATGCAACTTTATAAACTCGCTCTGATTTACAACTCTACAAACTCTCACAACGTCGTAATAAAGAGGCTATATGATGAAACCTGACAGGATGTTAAGCTTCCTGCACAAGTGTGGACAGCTGAAGAGGCAAGAAATAATACAGTTGTCACCGGGCTGTTTCACCTCAACACGGAGCAAACAAAAAGAGCGTTGTTAATCAGTTCAACTCTTCGGCTGGGTAATCCTAAACCAGTAATTGATGAATGGGAAAACCATACGGCCTCAACTCTGTGATTCATAAAACACATGAATATTCATACCATCGCCTTTGGTCAAGAGGCATTCTACATGCTCCTAGGCAGGCTTTGAAAGAGGAATACAAATAGTTTCTTGCTCAGCAGTAAAATACTGCTTCCCTTTTAAGGCCTATTTTCTCCTATTAAAAGTGAAGTTTAGCAATACACAGAGGACAGTAAACACAGTAAATGTAGGTAAATGACAAATGGTTCTGCGGGAAGTGCTGTATTTTAGCTTTTTCATACAGCTACATTTGGAAAAATATTAAATCCGTAAAGAAAACGGAATGCTTACACTACCCGAGAAAGTGGCAATAACACATTTTCATCCTGGAAATACTTAGTCTCTGTATCATAAGAATCACTTATTTTTCAATAAAGTCTTAACATCAGAATTTCTGATATGCTGGAGACAAATAGTTTAGCTTGTGGATGGAACTAAAATAATTTCCAGCATAACATTGATATAAAATACACTGAAGCTCATTCTTAATAATATCAGCTTAAAAAGTACTTAAAAGTAAAGTTTATGGTATTTGTACCAATTGATTTTACCTTTAGAGAAGGTGTGGAAATTCTAGTGAAATAAACTCAACATACATATCAACACAAATCTAGGTACTAAGGCATATACATTAAAATACTATAAATACAAGTACACTTTAAGCACGTTTGCAGTTAGAGAACCTATGGGAAACCATTCATACAAAATGAAGACTTGATTCACAGTTTTGTCTTTTCTAGAAATTGATGTTCCTGTGTGACTTCCTTAACTCAGAGCACCTGTTGCTCTATCTCATCTATGACATAAAAATCATCTATTACTTCAGACCTCAAAGATAAAAGCAAGTGAAGAACCAAAAATAATTGAAAAGTATGGTATATTTAGCTATGTAAAAATATCAAAATGTTCAATCTAAGGATATTTTACAACATTATTTAGAATACCAGCTAATAGCTGACCAAACATGGCCATCCACAAAATAAGGATTAATAAAATAAAATTAGATAAGCCCATATGATGGAATTCTAGGCAACAATGAAAAGTCATACCTTCAAGAATATTTAATGATTTAATGGTACGTACAAATTCTCATGTTATGTATTTATTTTTGAAATGGGTTAAAATGCACATATATATATATATATTTATTTATTTATACGTTTGTGTGTGTGTGTGTGTGTGTGTGTGTGTGTGTGTGTGTGACTAATCTACAGGTTTGGGAAGATTTTTCAATTCCCAGACTCTTCCCTGTAGTTTTCTTTAAACACATTAATTGGGCTTAACCATTCTGTTCTACTCGCTTTCTCTGAATTTCTGTTTGAGAGTTTGATTTAAAATGTCTTTTCTTTCATCATATTAGTTTTGTCTCTCTAAATCATATGCAATTTGAAGATGGGGAAAATTACATATACAAGTATATGATTTCCAATGAGGTATTGCACATACTAAAGTGTCAACATACTTTATTTGTGGTTGTTCTTTGACTTTTCTATTATTTGGATCCTAATGATATTTAAAAATTAATTCCCCTAGCACAGCACATGGAAAGAACCTCTCTAACATGTGTGATGTTATTTTTCTTTTCAGTCTTCATCAAGAGGAAATAGAAATTAAAGTAATTCAGTGATCCATTATCTGTTTTACTGAAAACGTTTTCTACAAGGTTTATTTTACATATAAAATAGGAATAACCTTTCCTAAAAAGATAACACAAGGTTTTGCACAAAATATAAAAATTCAGAGGAAATGAAAGTCTCTTGCTGACTCCTACCCTTCACAGCAATAACTATCGTTAGTAGTTTGATGTATAATTTTAGACTGTATTTAACTGTATCTAAAGCTTCCCCCACCCAACATTTTATCATGAAAATTTAAAAACATACAAAAAAATTGAAAGTACTGTACAGTAAACATCCATATACCTGCTACTTAGATTCTGCAATGGAATTTTACTATATTATACCCAAGCTTTTTGTGTCAAAAAATTGTGCATCCTATTTCTTAATCATTAAATGGCTTTTATTTTACAGATACAAAAAGTATGTAATGAAAAGGAATCCTCCCATAAGAAGAAAAGAGACATTTGTGTTTTTCCCTTGTTCTCTGAGGACTTCAGCCTTGGAGGGAAACACAGTGAAAGCTTGACAGAAAGGGAAATGTGTATCCTGTCTATTTAATGAAACCCCCCAACCCAAACCAAAGAAACAGAAAACTTTATATGTGTTCTTAAATAAAATAGGTGTTAGTGGATTGCTTTACCAAGTGCTTGTGTTTCCATAAATGTTGCCAACATCTACTGCAGTCTTCTAGGGGAAGCCCCAAAACGATGGTTTGTAAGAGCTGCAGTACATCCAGTTCTATCGCAATCGGGGCCAGAAAGCAGATATAGTTTCCTACAATTGCTTATTTATGCATTTGCTGTCTTGGGCTGCCTACAAGCTGCATAACAAATCTTTAAACAAACTTGAGGCCAGACATTCTAGCATTCTAGAACGAAGACTTAATAGCTCTTAATTTAGCCAATGGTAGATAGGTAAATACAGTGGGCAGAGAAATGGGAAATTTTTGAAAATGGTCTTTGTGTTTTTAGCACTGTGTAGTGTGTTAAACCTAAAAGACCAATTACCTCTGTTTTCTTATCTACAGAATGTGGTTAATAGGGTGACTCTCATGAACATATTTTCAGGTCCAAATGAGACAACAATTAAAGCCTGTAAAATAGAGACTGCCATATAATAAACAATCAGTACGTATTAGTATTGGCTTCCTAGTGCTGTTCTCATTTTTCAGCGACAATTTTTCAGTGATTATACTATATCCCTAAAAAATAACAAACCATATGGATTATACTCACACTTATATAAATGTATATTAAAATTATTTCATCAAAATATATAGGTATTCCTTCCAGTTCAATTATAAATATTACGAGAGCTCTAAACTATGTTTACAAATAGAGTATATGTTAAGATTCAATGTCAGAAGTTTGGGTTGCGCTTGAGGAAGAGAGAGAGGGAGACCTACATATAAACATATCCCTTCATTCAGCAAGGAAAATGGTTCAAATTCTATCTACTAAGGCATTACATGTAGCAGGTTTATGGATAAGGTAAGATGCCACAGATGTGAGAATTTACCACACATCATGAGAGTTGCATGCTACCTTTCAGAGTTAGCAGGACCTAGTAAATTTAGAACAAGATCTTTAGAAGAAATTCTCCATATGTTCTATATGTTATAATACATAGAACATATAATATATATTAACATAAGATATATATTATTTATAGAAATTCTATGTATTTTGCATATACATATATACGTATGTAAATGATAGGGTTATTTATGAATATGAGCTTTAGTCCTATTTGATATTTTGGTCCAATGTCTTTTTAGTGAATCACATCACTTTTTCCCCCTTAACAATCACTCTCAACGATTGTTTTGAATTAAAGCAATAAAATATTTAAGAGGCAACTTTAAATGGTTTTTTTGGTTTTAATCTTTTAATTTTTGTTAAATTTGAAATTTGCTTATTCTTCCTAATTTAATCAGCTTAGGAGTGGACCTGTCCCCCTGGAGTTTAAGAAAATTACAAGGACTCTCCCAGCAATGCTTATGAACCCATTGAGACTGTGCTTAACTTCTAGCGATGAGGATTTAAATAAGTTTGGAAAGCGAATTAGGTACCTAACTGAAAGAAAGCTTTAAGACTGAACTTTCAGACATTCACTTACTAAAATTATAGCAGACATTATTAACTGACATTTAATGTGAATAGCTCTGGGCAGATCCAGACTCAACCTATTTTTGTCCGTCAACACTTTGCTGACAGATTTAATGGACACCTTTGTAAATTATTTTAACTGGTATTAACAATACCAGATCCTTAAGCCCCCTCAAACCTTATCCCACAGATTGACTCCTAATGGATTAACTGAATTCAGCAGACAAGAGCTGCCAAAGCATTAGCATTTCTTTACATTTCAGTTTTGGCTTTATGCTAAGATGTCAATGTTTACTTTAAAACTAAATCCAGTCTCTGAAAAATATTTATACTTTATGTGCCAATAACATTGTCTCACACCATGGCACAGGTAATTATAACTAAGGGAAATCGGCAGTGATAAACTTGCTTTATAATTATCTCAGAGACGCTAGCCGTATACGGAACACATGCTTTTTCAATCCATTATTAAAAACATCTGATACATCTGTGAGAACTGGAGTTTCTCTTTTTCTCCTCTCTAGTGTTCTGAATACTGGGAACTGTTACAACTACAACATTTTAAAAGGCTGGGGTTTTTTTTTTGTTTTGTTTTATTTTTCTTCACACACACAACCATGAAAGAAGCTTTTACAGGAAGTAACAAATACTCCTAAATGACATTTCATTAAAAATGTGTTCCCTTGGAAAGCGGACAGAACTAAAAGCCATGCTTTTACTTGGCAGAAAAAGTAGTACAGCAGGCAATGTGTGAAGCTAAGGAGCATCAAAACCTACTTTGCCACGGATGTGAGCAGCATTCTGACCCAGAAACTAAAAAGGCAAAGGAATTTTACATGTGCTTTGATATCTTTTAAAGTAAAATTTCAGTAGAATTCCCATTTCAAGAAAAGAACAAACAGAAAACGCAGACAATTGTATAAACTATGTTAATACAAAGCTACCAGATCTATTCTTGGTGTATTTTTTTGTTTTGTTTTGTCTTTTTTAGAATTCTACATTATGGCCATAAAGCTAAGGTTTTGCTGTTGTTGTTGTTTTAAAGAAAAAACAATTTGGTTATGTACCTACACTAAATATGTCAATTCTCAACTCCAGGTAGATCAGGGATACTATGTCAGTCTTTTCCTTGTATATCTTCTTCTCCTTTTTTCCTTATCGGATTTTGTTTACCCTCTCAAATGTTAACTCCAATTAACTGGAAAATAATGACAAGAACTTTAAAGTTGTAAGCACAGTGGCCCAAATAATGAATACTTCAGGTCATTCTTGCTTAAGACATCCGCTTTTGGCTGTTCTTACCCGAAGGACAAATGATTAATCAGAGTCATTTCCTTCTCTTCTAGATAGAAACATGTCCAAGTCATCCTTCCCTTGCCCCCTTCCTAAATCCTAAAAAGGACGATTAAAACTGTCATTGAAAAATCTTCTGTCTGTGACTAGCTTTAACATACTCAGTAAACGAGTTTGCAAAGTAGAGTTAAAACTCTACTGGGAATGGCATTGCCAAGTTGTTTTTCAAGGTTACTTTCTCTTCATTAAAAACTTTGTAAAATAATAATGAAGAAGAAACTGCTTCCCATTAAGGAAAGAATAAGATTATTCGTTGGCTTTAGTGCTCCCCTACTCGAACTTTCTCTTGGTTTGAGGGTAATGACAGCTCGTGTTCTGTAAGAATTCTTTGCATCACATTCACTGTAAACAGCAAAGAGTCATAATTATGCCACATTTGATCCATATCAAAGCAAATGATCCATGTATCGATTTACATAAAGTAAAGCACATAAAACATTTTTGCTTTTCACCCTTACTTCACCACTTCCTAAGGAAAGTTTCCTTTTGCATACTTCATTTGAATACAAAACCCTCCTGTTGAAATTTGTGATGTTAAACAAACCATACCAGTCATTCAACTTTTTAATTAAGGATTCAGTGTTCCATCCCTTTTCAGACATTAAAATTCAGGTGCAGTCATTAATCTTTCTAAACGAATTCACCTGTGGCTAATACTGATGTATTTTCTATGAGGCTTGTCATGGGCTGCATGCCGCATGCATAACCACTCTACAGTTAATTACACAAGGGATTATCGTTAGTGTCATAAAGATAAAGCCTTGCTCGCAGCATTATAGAGAAGGTCTTTTTCTTTCTCCCGCCTCCCCTCTTTTTGGAGCAATGCCCTATTTCGTTTTGTTAACATCCACTTAAGTATTTAAGAATAATACATTGTGTTTACCTCCATGGCCGACTGAAGACGTAAGTCAGGAAAGAGAAGGTATTCATGAAGGGTTATCTATTTTAGAGCTTCGCTATCATGAACTATTTCGCAAGACCTTGCCCAAACCCAAAAGAACTGAAAATATAAAGGAAGTGTACATTTCAGCTTTGGGCTCCTTGATTGAATGTATGAGAGATTTTTTTTTTTTTTTGAATTTGTGGATTGAATGAGAGCTCGTATACCTGCATTTAGAAAACCGAAAGGAAAAGATTTGGTGGCTTTCCTAAAAATCCCCTTGAAATATGTAATGAGTTAATGTTATTGAAAAGTAACTTTTTTTTTAAAAAAGTAGCTTTTATAGGCTAAGTTAACAATAAAAACAAAAAATAATACAAAACAAAAACAAAAGATAAACAATAACCAGTAGAGCAGTTAGATAAATGTATTTCACTTCAACAACTTAGACCAAGCCTGTATAATAACACTTACACTTCGGTAGAAATAAAATCAGAATGACTCTTTTTTTGTAGGCACATATCAAAATTTAAATATATATACTGTTGCTGTAATTAACTGACAATTTTCTTTGAACTTGTTGTCCATAGTATGGTTGTACATTTCCAGAAAATGGAGAAAAATGTGTAGATACAAAATATGAGTGAGATTAAGTGAAAATACAGGACGTGCATCAGCATTAGTTTAAGACAGTTAAAAATTAGCTTAATAAAAAAATTAGCTTGTTGATTAACAAGAAATCACAGTTAAGGAGTCTGAAATGCAATCCAATACATTAAAATGGGTGGGGGGAGAATAAGACAAAGAAACTTCAAAAGTACTAAGTTGTCATCAAACGAATTAAAAAAATGAGTTTTCTTTCAATTTGTTTAATGCAAATTAAGAATTTAATTTTAATAAAATGTGAAAAAATCTTTAGTGTATCTTTTTACTACAACTTTGTATTTAGATATAAGAATTATTCCTGTCAGAAATTTAGGTATTTCCAAAAGATAGGTAATTGTCTGAAAATCTTTTGTATTTTCATCTATGGCCAGCAGCAAGCAGGTGTAGTCACACTGCTTCTCCAGTTTTGGATAGTGAAATGAAACATTTATTTTTAACCACCTGGGAGATGACCAATTTGATATTTATGTTTCACCCAACAGATCCTTTCATATTGAGTAGACACGGACTGCTAAAATTAAAAGGATTACTTAGGGAGTTGAAAGTACATTAATTGCCACAAAGGTTCCAATTTCCCCAAATTAAAAATTTAAAGCGCAACAGGTGACCATCTTGGTTTTTCAAGCCGATACCTCTGCACCTGAAAACTCCGATTATACTTTGCTCTTTTGTTTTTTGTTTAGGTTTTTTGTTTGTTTGTTTGTTTGTTTGTTTAGCTCTAAAGACATGTTTCTATAAAAAAATATAGTAGCTCATTAGATTTCTGCGTGTAATTTGATTTAAATTGAATCTAACAGGGACAGAGTAATGCTGCGGTAGACACTGAGCCAGTCAGTAGACAGAACTTTTCTTTTAGATTTTATTTATTTATTTGACACACAGAGATCACAAGTAGGCAGAGAGGCAGGCAGAGAGAGAGGAGGAAGCAGGCTCCCCGCTGAGCAGAGAGCCCGATGTGGGACTCAATCTCAGGACCCTGAGATCATGACCGGAGCCAAAGGCAGAGGCTTAACCACCCAAGTGCCCCTAGACAGTCCTTTTCTAATACCACTCCCTTTGTCTTGAATGATCCAAAATGGAACCAAGTTTGTCATTGGCCAGATATGTCTCATTCAGGCGTTTGGTCATTAAAATTCTTCGGTGCAGCTCTGTCCCCCATAGAGACATAACTGTGAACAAACAGGCCCCAGGATGTGATTGTGGGTCCTTGTTCTTTTGATTAGGTACATGGTGATAATTGGATCCTTTTCTTTCTTCCTTCCTTCCTTCTTTCCTTCCTTTGTTTCTTCCTTCCTTCCTTCCTTCCTTCCTTCCTTCCTTCCTTCCTTCCTTCCTTTTCTTCTTTCCTTCCTTCCTTTCTTTTTTTTTTTTAAGATTTTATTTATTTATTTGAGAGAGGGAGAGAAAGCATGAGAGGGGAGAAGGTCAGAGAAAGAAGCAGATTCCTCATGGAGCTGGGAGCTGGATGCGGGACTCAATCCTGGGACTCCGGGATCATGACCTGAGGCAGTCGCTTAACCAACTGAGCCACCCAGGCGCCCAACTGGATCCTTTTCTATGAATTCATTACGTTTCCTAATGTTTTACATTCGTGTATTCTGAAGACTATCTGATGTTTTCGTTTTCGTGTATAAAATGCTAACAAAATTAATAATAGAAACACCTATGAACTTTGTTAAAAAAAGAACTAAATTATTCTTACCCACTCAATTTTCAAGCTAAAAAGCTTTCAAACTTAAAAATGATGGAAAATGTTTTTAAAAAGTTTTCCATCCAAGTTATAGAAGTATATTCCAAAGCTCTGATATGACTTTAAAAAAATCACTCCTAGCACGGTAGGCATTTATTCCCTTGGACTATGACTTTATACCTTGGTCTTTATACCAATTGGTTTTACCAGTTTTTTTCAGAAATGAAGAGTTTTCCTTGAAGCAATCTTTATAAAAGAGAAGGTTTTGCTTTTTATCCTCAAACTTTAATATAAAAGTTATTAATCTCTTGATGAACCTTAAATTTGAACTAATCTGCTAACCTGGAAAATAAAGTGTATGAAGATAGATGTATTTGGATAGGGAAATTTTCAAATTTTTGGTATTTACTGTTTTCTTTTCCTGACTAGATGTAACACTGACTATAGGCATATTTTTAAAAAAACTGTTCTCTTTTTGCTTTAACTTAAAATGATTTAAATTCATATAAGCTTTATGATACCGTGCTTTATTTTAAGACTTCTTTTGGATCCTTAATACTTCTTACCTACCCTGCCTGTTTAAAACTGCATTCTTGTGATCCTTTGCATGTGATCCTTTACACCTTCTTCCCCTCTCTCAAAACTATTAAGAATATAACAATATACTGACACATAAGCAATTTAGAATATAAAGCTGAAAAATCTTTCATTTTTAATGCATTAATCTATATAAGGTCTACTATAGCTCAACTTGTGTAAATATTATTCAGGGATGCATATGTCAGTTTTTGAAATTCTTGGGTAGGGTTAATAATTGGATTAATCAGGCTTAAATATATATTTAATCTCTTTAACCGCATTATAATAGTTGGAGTTTAAAAGGCTGTGTTATGTGTTAGGTGCAATAGTAAATTTTACGTGTAGTAAATATATTTTGGCAATTTTTAAAACTCCATTTGTGTTCTCTGTCAGTTGGGCTGATGATTGGGGAAAAAACCCTAAACATATTTTCTTGACAAACAAATAGGTCAGTATATGTTGTATTGATCTATAATACTGCAAACCATCATAAAGCTTTGAATAATTTCTCATAATAACAGGACAAATTTGACTCTCTTATTTGTTTGGCAAAGTTGACAAATATCTGTGTACATCTATATCAAATATCTATATCTATAATGACAAAGTTAAGATTTTTAAAAAAACACTGGGTTGCAATATTTATTCAGTTTTGATTTGCTCTTATTGTCTACAACTTAACTGTAAAGGCCAGTAACATTAAATAAATATATATGTACATACATACATATATATATATATTCCAGATGTAGAGATGTCTTACGTAATTTTAGAACAAAGAAAAAATGTGAGGTAAAATCAGTGTAAATAGTATTTGAGATACACCTATAAATTCTGATTTTAAAATTTCAGAAAAGTAAAATATGTATTTTAGATTTTTTCCTTTCTTAGTGGACAATATCTTATTATTCAATGTTTTTGATCAAATGACTAATAGGTAACTTAACACTGCCAGAAGAGAAATTTTGCATGTGTACAATTTTCCCTGTAAACTTCCCCTTAATACCTTAAATAAAGAAGTAGAAAAGCCTCTCAGATTTTTAAAAAATCTGTTCTCTTCATTGGGTTACAGTCAATAATTAAAATACCAAGTATAAGTTGCAGGAAGTGTTTCTGAGGAAATATTTTAAAATGATTTTCAGGCTGTGACCCCTTTTTTCCTCCCTTCTCTCTTCCTCCCTTTTTTCCTTCCTTCCTCTTTTCTTTTTTTAATTCCAGACCCTGGCTAAATCTCTAGTTGGAATTGGCTGCCAGTCATTAAATTCAAAAACATTTAATATGAAATCAAACTCATACTGTGAAGACAATATCCTGAAAGACAGAGACGAAATTGAGCATTGTGAGCTAAGACCCCCATTGACCTCACAGCATTTGCCTTTAATCGTCACGTTCCTTTCCACTTTTTGCGTATTATGTGTATTCCTAATCTTCCAGTGCAGGATCTTGAATTTCCTTGTTTATCAATATCTCTACTCCAACTGAAAACATATCTCCTAGCCTCACTTTTGTACTAAGAGAAGAAAAAGAACGTTCCATCTACCTTTCACACTGGTTACATGTAGTAGACATATGCTACACCCCTAATAGTCCCATACCATGACTTCAGTTTTATTGCAGACTGCTTGCAAACCTACTGACAGGATACAGTATAAACACACCAGGCTTTATGGAATTAGTCGGTGTACTTGCAAGGTTAATGTAGCATCTGTGATGCAAATCTGTGACCATTCCAATAGCTCTATTGGTAGACCGATGCCATTTCTCAGATCTGCTCTTGAGTTCCATTAAGCAGTTTCCCGGTCACCATTAACTTCAAGTATCATTTACGCAGTAAATATATGAATCTATGGAAAGGAATACCAGAAGTGCAACCCATTTACACACCACAGGATACTGTGGAATCACAGAAGCACCGACCGCATTTAGAATATCCTGGCCGGACAGCACATTCCGAAATGTCACTTTGCATCTCTGGACACATGTTCAATTTCTGCTCGTGAGTAAGCTGGTCGCTGGGCTGATACATTTGCCATGAAAGGCTTCATTTTTCTCATTTAGAGGTTCGGCAAAGTGTCTTGCTGAGGATATTTACAAGATGTCATATTCCCACAAGCCTGGGGATAGATAGACTCTGGAGTTAGGAGCAAATTTCACACAGGACAGGCTTTCGTTTTCATCTGAGAGCACTAGGGCTGAGAGCCCAGCAGGATTCGTCTGGTCCACAAAAGCTCTTCCGTCCTGCACACAGTGTGTGCTTAGCCAGAACACCCACACATCGTGCTTCCTGACCAAATGACATTTTCTGGCTGCTCACTTCATATTTGTCACTTGTATACAACGTGGAATGTCTAAAGAAAGCATGATCAGCTTGGGCATCACTAATCTCATTACTGTAATAGCTCTGAAAACATGCAACAAAAAGTAACTGGTAAGCCACTACACATACACATGCCATGCTCAGCATGCCCCTCATTGAGACATGCAATTCACCGGCTGCTAAGAAAGGCAGCAGTCAGCAGTGCCAATTTGACTCCTCACTCCCTGCTGCAAATGAAGAATAACCACTCAGACCTAAATGAAAGGACTGCTGACAGGCCTATCTACCTTAAAGGGCTGTCAAGAATGAGGGGGCTGCATAAAACCCATGGACCTTTCAAATCTGATTGAATATTTCTCTTTTTGGAGACAGGAGCAAGGGAGCTCTGTCTGTCCATTTGAAGTTTTCTTATTGTCATTTATTCGCCCTTCCATGAGAATATGACTTCTTAGACTTCAATTTGAGGTCTATTGAGACCCAGATTACATCATTACTGTTATGTGGTATGTTCCACACTAATCATAACCATTACCACTTACAAGTCTACAGCTTCATTCAATTAGCTTTCTGACATGGATTTTTCAGTTAATTCATGGTGAAGGTCAGCAGTGGTCAGAGTGGCAGGTGCATTCTGCTACCTTTTTGGATGCCAATTATCAGTCTTGGATAATTAGACTGACTCATAGACAAGTTAATCAGAGAGATCAAAACCCAAGATAAGAGGCCTATGGAACTGTCCGATACTATTAAAAATCACATATCATAGTCTATGTATTTAAATAACTGCTCATCCCTTAATTTATTTAAAATTAAAATCTATCTTTATGCTTATCCCTTTTATTCTTATTACAAAAGAAAATGTTTATATCATGGATAGAGGGAAATATATGGTATATTCATGTATATATAATTAACTTCAATTAATTAGTAATCTTTTAAGTTTTCAAAAATATTGTTAATAATAATTGCAAATATTTTCTGTACGTTTGTGAGCTAAATCACATTTCCAGTTTAAGGCTCAACCCACACCCTTCCGAAGCTGTTTTTCTTGAAAAGCTGGAGTCTTTCTTTCTGATAATTCGAATTATAGATCATATGAAACTCTTTGTGCTGTGGTTATCAAAAAGCTTAGAGCTTATTATGGCATTCATTTAAAGTATTTATGTTAGTTGTATTCTTAGCATACTGCCCACTTTCCTGACTCATGGACTTCAATTATTTTAGGTATCTTTTACGTAAGTGATCTAAACATATATATAGTCTAATATATAATATTATATATTTAATATTTTAACATTATATATTCAATATTACTATATTTATGTTTATTTATATGTAATATTAAATATATATTAAAATATATTATAAATAGATTAAAATATTTAAATACATATACTTATATGTACTTTTGAGACCACTAATCTCCTGCCTCAAATGCATATATGTTTGTATTTGAGTGCACATAGGCACACACGCACACACACATACATATAGGCATAGATACTAAAATCATTCTGAGGGGATAAATTATATAAATCAGTCACTAATTAAAAGCTGATTGGTCACTATAAATTGTTTTGAATATTAATGATAACAACAATAAATTTTCTGGGTTTTTCCTATTGACAATGTAAGGCTCTGAATCCACATAGTATCTAGTGAACATGCCCTGTGTCAGACACTGGGCTGGGTAGGCAATAGGGATATAGTGATAAAAACCATGGTATGAAGAATGACAGAATAATAACTGTTTATCTAGTTGACAGTTATGTGGGAGTTCATTATACCAATCTTTTTATTTTGGCACTTTGGGAGGAAACTAAATTCAGTTTTAAAAAATGTGTCCTTTGAGCAGAGAAAATTCTGTATCGGCTTAGATGGAGTGTGGTGGAATCAGCCAAGTGAAGGCACGTGCAAGGAATGAGTGGGGTGGGCTGCATCTATACTGTCTCATGCTCAGAAGAGAGCATTCTCAACCATTGCAAGTGAGGAGGCACGGAGTACCTTCTAGTCAATGAATGGAATATAGTTCATGATGAGGTCATGAGAGATGAGCCTAAAATGGAAAGCAAAATCCAAATCATGAGGTGTTTTCAAATCATGTTATTGTTTAGATTTTATTCTGAAAATAACTTTTCTAGGACCAAGGTTTCTAAAGCACTATATAAATAATAATGTATTTCAATGATAATGGTACATTTTCAAGGGGTTAAATCAATACCTTGGGGACAATTTTTTTGTATATGAAAAATAATTAGAGACTTTGAGAACATGATACAAAAACACAAGAACTTGGTACTTTATAAGAAGGCTAGAGGAAGAGTTGAAACTGGTTTTCCTAAATGCATATATTTAAAGCCAACATTTTAACCCTTAATTCAGTAGAGAGAGTCATCATACAACCTAAAGAGAGTCATGTCTCTGAAAGGTTTATTGAAGTGTGGAGGTGGCATGAATGCTGACTGGGACAGTCAGTTTGTCACATATGTGAAAGGCAATGTAAATAGTGTGGCATTGTTTGTTCTGGAACCATCTTCTGTAAAGACAACTATAGCCAGAGACGATCAACTATTCGATAGGTCTTATATGTTTGAGTTTATACTAAACATGACTAAAACAGTCATGGAAAAACAAGATAAAAGGAATGTTTCATACACACACATACACACACATATTTAGAATGTTAACTTACTAAATGACTAACAGTTTGTGGAGTCCTTCAACCTTTCAGAATTTTATTTGTTGTTGTTTGTATCAGTCATTGCTCTGTTTTATTGATTCTTACATTTCCCTTTATTTGTATTAACATCCTACAGTCTCTTATCTCTTAAAATGGTTAATCTAAACAATGGTAATGAAAATCCAATGTCATCTATTAAAAGCACTAAGCTTTCAATTGTAGCTTGATAGCCTCCCTCCCAAAAGTTATGAAAAGTGTCCAGACATCCAGAAAAGGAAATTTGCATACAACTTTTTTTTCTTGTAAGACTTTTATTATCCGGAGCACAGAATACTTCAGAAAATAACATTACAACTTGTAGAAGGTAATTATATAACAGGGAAGTATTGATTTTTAAATTTGTTAAGGTAAGAGAAAAATAAAAGACAAATTTAATGTCTGGATCAAGTCAAAGACTCAACATGAAAAGTTGGTAATCAGTTCTGACTTTCCTGTCTTTTGCAATAAGAAAATAGCATCTTATTCAATAATGGGACAGAGACAAGTATAGATATTTAGGTTCATAAATACCAGATGATTGCAGAAATGTGACTCTAAAAGGTTCACCCTGATTTAGTTTTTCCTCTGAAAATTAATGTTCTTTATTTACATTGATTGGGTGTCTCCTTCATTGGAAAATATAAATCACCCATCAAATGTCAAGGACAATATGTCACTGCTATAGTTTGGTGGATTACTTAAATTGCTAGAGAACTTGTAACATTTTACGTCTCTCAGAAGAAGTAGCATACAATTTAATAATCATAACATTCTGCCGATTATCATTATGTTCAATTTTGAATGCATTGTGTTATTTTACTAAATATTTAAAAGTTCAATAAAGTGTCAAATATCAGAACATTTAAGACATGATAACATACCTGAATAAAAGTTAGTATGTTCTGACACTCTGAGAAAGAACATAGATGATATTATCTTTGAGAAATAGTATTAAGAAGGGAGAGTTGAAGCAAAACCAGTTACAAATGTTTACAAAAGGAAGATCTATTAGCTCATTAATTAACCCCCTATTTTTGCCAAGTAATTTGTGGACTTGTAATTAGAAATTTATCAACGGAATTTGAGATCCATCCAAATATGAGATGCCCAAAATATAGTTTTGTTATATAGGAACTATTATTATTTAAGTTGCATGAAGAGAATATGTTTGCCTATAGTAAAGAAAAAAAGATGCATAGAGTTTGCAATGCAAACAGAATTCTAGTTAAATGTATTAATTTTTCCCTATTCAGAACACCACCCCCTTTTTAAAATTTTTACCAATAGTACATAATATTTAGATTAAGTCAAAGACTTAACGTAAAACCTAGATAATTACTCCTGGCTTTCATGTCTTTGGCAATAAAAATAGAACGTCCTATTCAACAATGGCATACAAACAAGTACAGACATCTAGGTTACAAATGTCCAACAGTTGAAGAAATTTGATTTTAAAGGATTATATTGATTCTAAATATATACTGATTTTTATTATGGCGTTAAAGGAGAGTTTATGGAGAAGCAGAATTGACTTTTGGCATTTCTCGAGAAAATATTATACACAATAAAGTAATAGTAAATAACATTTCAAAGATTTAAGAAAGGGGAAAATATATGTGTAATGGAATATATTAGAATTATGATTTCACCTTTCATGGATAGTGATTTGCTTGGGAATTATTCTCCGATGCCTTTCATGGAAAGTAGTCTGGTTTACACTTAGCTGCAAAGAGTATGAACTTGAAACGTTAGCACTGTTTCCAATTGATTTATTAATTATATTAGAAACTTTTAAATGAGAAGCTTATTAAGAAACATTGGTTGTGGGGCGCCTGGGTGGCTCAGTGTGTTAAAGCCTCTGCCTTCCGCTCAGGTCATGATCTCAGGGTCCTGGGATGGAGCCCCGCATTGGGCTCCCTGCTCAGCGGGGAGCCTGCTTCCTCCTCTCTTTCTGCCTGCCTCTCTGCCTACTTGTGACCTCTCTCCCTCTCTGTGTCAAATAAATAAACTAAAAAAAATAAAAAAGAAAGAAAGAAACATTAGTTGCTTGCTTCACTTCTAAAATTTTGCCTTTTCATTTTCAAACCATATTTAAGGTTACATTAGAATCAAAACTGACATCCTATCTACAGATTTTTCTATGTATCCAGGTTCCAATGAAATTAATATTCACATAAAATATGTATTCAATATATACTTATTACTTATTTACTATACGCTGAGTCACACTGCTAGGTGCAAGAATACAAGGATAGAGATTTATACTCGATGAAGATTTTTTTTAATATCAGATCTGGCAAGTAACAAATGAAAATTTAACTTTTTTATTTTACTTTATTAAAAGGGTAAATATGTATCCAGCGCTTAAAAGTGAAAAACATTATGATATAGCCTCATCTTTGGAATTCACTAGTGAAGGTCACTAAATTAAGAAGTTAAACAGAAGTTGAAAGCCTGCCACAACTCACCATGATAGGTCTGAGCTGAACAAACTCAAGTGAATTCTGCAAACTAAAATAGTGACAGAAGAGTTATCTAAAGCAGACGCTTAGAGATTAAATTTGCAGTGTTATGGATAAAATCTTTCTCTTTCCACCAAACTAAAGATAACCCTAAATGCATTTTGATTGGTTTTTAGAATATCTTTAAAATATTCCTTTGACACTTGGAAGTAATAAATATTGCCAGTAAAGGTGCCATATGGCCAATTGTTTATCGTGACTTAAAAAACTGTAAGTGATAAAATCCACTGATTTATGACCATTGTCTATAGCCCTCTTTGAGTTATGACACATATATGTCATACACATCGGAGAAAATTAACAAAGCAACTCACAATTAAATAAAATTATATGGTGATAATATATTTATGCAAAGTATTTATATATTTATACATTCATAAATAGTATGTATTATGTAAGATGAAATGTTAGGGCCGTGTGTGTGTGTATATGTGTGCGTGTGTGCGTGCATGGGTAAAAAATAGCAACATACTTTCCAGAAATAGAACTTAAATGCTTTCACAAATTGCTTCCCACTGTATGCTGAATAACTAATTTACACAAGTAGTTCAGAATAATGAATATGTTTCACATGATTCTTCAAATTTTATTTAATAACGTTAAATATAAAATTTGTTCAATATAGATACTAATGCATTAAATTTTAATTTTTTTGAGCTATTAGAGCATAATGTCTTCTATCATAATTTATCTATGTCTGTTTCACCTCTAAAGAACAGTTTCAAATTTGTAATATGTATTTGCTTTCAATTAAATTGTATAAGTATATGCGAATCTGACATTGTGGCCAGATTGTGTGGCAAAAAGCAAATAATATTATAGAGAAATCCTTCAATTTACTTTATAACAGTTTAGTAATTTTTGATTATTATTTTTGATTTTTAAATAATTTCAGCAGAAAGATGAGAATATTGAATGAGAAATATAATTTTTATTTCTTTAAATCACAAAAGATTCCCTTCCTCAGAGGAAGGCAATATAAAGGCAGAGGGCTTGCTATACGTTCTTAGTTCTAACAATGACTGGTTGTTTCTCCTAGGACAAACGACTTCTCTCTGCCTCTTTTTTTCCATTTGCAAAGTGGGAAGGTTATATAATAGAACCTACTCCAAAGGATACAAAGAAAAAAATAATCCACAGCAAATGTCAGTAGAAAAATTGGTAAACATTAGCATTGTTAACTGGTGTTATCCATTTTCAATATATGTACATATTTTTCACCATTATAATTTCACATATGCAATTTTATTCTCACTTTGGTAATATTTTTGGACAAAGAAAAGAGGATGAACAATAAATGTTCTTTAACCCACAGTTTCTCTGAAAATGACTATCTTACTTTTTGGTACAAGTTGCCAGATTTGGAAGGTACTAAAAATTTTAAATATGACAAAATCCAGTGAACATGCAAAATATACTAGATAGACCAAAACATGTGAGAAGGACAGGCAGCAAGTTTGTTTTTCTCTTAATTGTGCCCTATGAACTGAAAGGGTTTAACAAAGCAATTTTTTAATCTCTAAAAAGAATTATTTTATTCCATTTTTATGTCCTACCAAACTTATTTAATTAACATTAGATTAAATTATTAAACATTTAATTTACATTTGGGAAATAAAAGCAGAACATGCCATTATAATTAAAAAACATATATTAAGCAATTCTATATTCTTGCTATATTACTATGTGTTTTTCATTACAAAATTAAACTACTGGCCCTTATCATTAAAAGCATAGAAGCCCAGAGCAATACTGATCATACAAATATTTAAAGGACTTGGAAACAACTGAAAAAATAAGGAACTAATACCAGTCAAACAAAGTTCTTATTTGAAGTACACATTGGTGGGATTAGACCTATTTACTTTGAGAACTATGATTGTATTACCTGCAGAATTGGGTGGGTGGGCATTATTTTATGCTTTGTGTACTAGCAGGGTTCAAAAGTGCACCACCCTCTTTTTACCCAGGGTTGGGTCTGTCTGTTCAGATTTTCCTTCAACCTCTCTCTTCCCTTACCCTGCATGCTGGCATGCACACACTGGTGCGTGCACTCACACATACACACACTCACACACCCCTTGTAGTGTCTTACTTGTTACATGTAATACGCAACTTGTTCTTCACTTATCTCCCTAGATCTGCACTTGGGTTTTACTTCTGACACATAGATTAGCTGTGACTCTTTGTCCAGTTATCTAAGCTCCCTGAGCCCCGATTAACTGTGTTCATTAACTCATTATAGCTCTTACAATTTTTTGCCAATGAGATGATCAATAAGTAGGTAAAATATTTGTTAAGCTAATTAATGAGAGTCACATCTTTGCTTTAAAAGACTTCCATTAAGTCAATGAACCTATATCTTCCTATAAACAATGTTCAGATATAAAGGGTCCCTATGAAGTACCCCAAATGTGAGATTTTCAAAAACTGTATCTGACAAATACATGTTATAAAATGCTTCCACCAATCAAAAAATACTGCTTTGAAAGAAAACTCTGATGCCAGTAAAGATTTGATTAGAGGCAACTTCTTTGGGATACTACCTGGTTTACAGAGGAGACGTTAGTTTTCTTCTGGAACTCTCAGAAATTTGACAACATTACTTAAATATCTTCTGTTTCCCTATTTCTCAGAACTTTCTTGGCTCATCATTTATATGCTTTCTTTGTCTCGTTATCTCACTAGACAACAAAGCCCCTCCTGCCTGAAAACTCTTAGTCTTTGGACCTGCCAAATCAAGGCCTTCTGCAAATTCCCTCTTCATGCCTGCTTTTTCTGAAGTTAGCAATATGCACTAGATAGAATATCAGTAGGACAACAATAGGCACCCTAGAAATAGACTGATAAATAATAGATGGAAAGACAGAGAGATGCTAAAAGCTATTGACTCTTTCCTTCCAAAGTTAAAAAAAAAAAAGAAAAGAAAAAGAAAAGGAAAAATGAGCAGGAAAGATGAATAGGTGTTGGAAACAAAATTGGCCAACCTTTTAAACATTGAGCCTTTTCTTATAATTCATTAATGCTCATATCATCAATAACAGCTAGGAAATATTTATTTTGTGAAATAAATATTTAAGACCAACATCATTAAATGGATTAAGTTTCAAATCCTAAGCATAAGGAGTGACTTAATAAGATGCTAGTGTTAAAAGTAAATGAATTAGATGCCAGTATTTACCTCTTCTGAAGATCAGTGCTTTGGCATCAGATTGCTAATATTTATATAGTGTTTACTATGTCCTAAGTAAACTAACAAATTCTACATAGATAACATATTTGATTCATATCAAAAAAAAAAAATTCCCCAAAGTTGAGGAAGATACTGTTACTGAGGTGCAAGGAAGTTAGAGAACTTTACAATAGCATAAAGAACTTGACTGCATAAATTCAGTTTAGAAGCCGAAGAATGCCGGCATGGATGTATGGATGCTGGTCATGTGATGCCTCTAGAACCGATGCTCCAAGCCTTGATGACCAAAGAGCTAACAGAAAAAATTGGCATGAACAGCAAGACCTACCTTACAAAAAGGCATCATAATGGCATTATAATTATAATGATGGCATCGCAATTTCTGATTTGAAGGGCATTACTTTATGCTAGAACGTAATTATCCAAATAAAATATTGTGTTACATTGTTCCTGCAACAGATTCTTTCCATGTCCAGGATAGGTTTTTGGTTTTTCTCTTTTTTTTAGATTTTATTTATTTATTTGAAGGAAGGAGCAAGAGAGCATGAGCAAGGGGAGGGGCAGAGGAAGAGGGAGAAGCAGACACCCTGCTGAGCAGGAAGCCCAACTCGGAGCTGGGAGCCCGATGCGGGACTCCATCCCAGGAGCCGGGGATCATGACCTGAGCCGCAGGCTGATGCTTAACCAGCCGAACCACCCAGGCACCCCTGTCCAGGAGAGGTTTTAATATAAGATATTTCCTGGGCGCCTGGGTGGCTCAATGGGTTAAAGCCTCTGCTTTCCGCTCAGGTCATGATCTCAGGGTCCTGGGATCGAGGCCCGCATCGGGCTCCCAGCTCAGCAGGGAGCCTGCTTCCCCCTCTTTCTCTGCCTGCCTCTCTGCCTCCTGTGATATCTCTCCCTCTGTGAAATAAATAAATAAAATCTTAAAAAATAATAATAATATAAGATATTTCCTTGCTGGCATGCAGTTTACAAAATGAATATATTTTTTATATTCTGTTGACAAACATTTCTGCAGAATATTTTGTCTCAGGTATGTCCAACATTTATTTCACCTCTGGAAACGAAATCAAAGGCTTACATATTTTACTAAGAAATATTTTTTAAAAATTTTCACATAATTCCAACGTATTTGCTTATCCATATGTCCATTTGAGAAATGTTTCCTTCTAGATTGTCAAATTGAAAGAAGCAAGCATTTTACATTCATCTTTATGTATTATGTATTTATAGTATATTATATTCTTATACTATGTATATATGAAATAATTGTTTTGTGATTTCAGTGTTTTAAAATATAAATATATCTGCATTTGTACTAGCTCAATGAGAATTTTTTTTCTTCATATGTAGGTGATTGGGGCAATATTAAGTAATGTTCTTATCCTGCTGAAAGGACTTATTTAGAAAGTCACCTTTTGATAGAATACAGACTCAATTTTTTATTCTTAAAATGTCAGATTGTGTTTTACAACCTGATTTTTTATAATTGTATTATTTATTTTCCTATATCACTACAAAAAGTCATTCTTAACAAATAGAATTAAGATTGGAATTGCATACACATATGCATATATATATATTACATATAAGATTTTTATATTATAAATTTAGATTAAAATAAATGTCAATAGATACTGCCTATTAAAATTCAACTTCCCTAAGTTCAAATTTCCTATTAAGGTCGAAGGAAATTAGGAAGCTGAAAACAGTATGTTCTAAAAGAGAATTTTGGAAATTTATCCTAAGGAAAAAGAAAGTTTCATTTATGTGATATATACACAGAACTTATTAATGCTACTGTAAAGACTTAAGAATATTTTAATTACCTCCAGGACTAGAAAAGAAAGAACAAACTACACCCAAAGTTAGCAACAGGAAGGAAATAATTAGATAAGAGCAGGAATAAATTGGAGACCAGAAAGACAACAGAAAAGATCAATGAAACTTCAAGTTGTGTATTTGAAAACAAAAACTGAATTGAAATCTTTAGGTAGACAAAGAAACTACTATAAATAATTATATACTAACAAAATAGTCTCTTTGAAGAAATGGATAAATTTCTAGAAACACATAGCTTATGAAGACTGAATCATGCAATAACAGATAACCTGTTATAATTGGAATAGTCCAGTAATGACTGAGGGGGTTGAATCAGTAATCCAAAATCTCCCAACACATCAAAGACCAGGATCAGATGGCTTCACACAGGTGAATTCTACCAAATGTTTAAAGAAGAATTGATACTTAACCTTCTCAAATTTTTCCAAAAATTGGGGAGGAAGGAACACTTCCAAACTCACTTTATGAGACCAATATGACCTTGTTACCAAAACTAGACAATGATATTACAGGAAATCAATAGTTGGATGCTTACTGACTAAGCCACCCAGGTGCCCCCTTAGCCAGAGTTTAGGCAAAAAAAGACATAAAAGGATTATCTGCGTGGCTTAGTTTGTTAAGTGCCAGCCTTCAGCTCAGGTCATGATCCTGGAGTCCCAGGACGGAGACCTGCATGCTCATCAGGGAGTTTGCTTCTTCCTCTGTCCCTCACCCTGCTCTTGTTCTCACTTCTCTGTCTCTGTCTCAAATAAATAAATAAAATCTTAAAAAAAAAGACAAAAAAGACATCTGAATTGGAAAAAAAGGACGTAAAATTATGTTTTGGCAGATGACTTGATCTTATATAGAAAACTCTAAAGATCTCCCCACTGTTAGAGCTAATAAATGAATTCAATAAAGTTGCCAATACAAAATCAACATACAGAAATCAATTTCATTTCTATATACTAATAATGAATTATCTGAAAGATAAATTAAGAAAGAATAACCAAGGAAGTGAAAGACCTGTATGTTGAGAACGCTATGACACTAAGGAAAGACATTGGAGAAGACATAAATAAATGGAAAGATATCCCATGTTCTTGGATTGGAAGAATTAATATTTTGAAAATGTCCATATTATCAAAGTATTCTATAGGTATAATCCAATCTGTATCAAAATTCCAGTAGCATTTTTTTCACAGACAGAAAAAAAACTATCCTAACATTTGTATGAAACCACATAATCCCCAAATAACCAAAACAATCCTGAGAAAGAAGAACAAAACTGAAGGCATCACACTGCCTAATTTCAAGCTATATTACAAAGCCTTAGTAGTCCAAACAGTATGGAACTGGCATAAAAGTAGACACATGAACCAGTGGAAATGAATAGAGAGCCCAGACATAAACTCACACATATGTGGTTCACTTAATTTTGACAAGGGAATCAAGAACACACAATAAAAAAGGGTAGTCTCTTTAATAAATGGCATTGGGGGTGCCTGGGTGGCTCAGTTGGTTAAGCGACTGCCTTCAGCTCAGGTCATGATCCCGGAGTCCCAGGATCGAGTTCCACATCGGGCTTCCTGCTCAGCAGGGAGGCTGCTTATCCCTCTGACTTCTCTCCTCTCATGTTACCTCTCTCTCATTCTCTCTCTCTCTCAAATAAAAGCTTAAAAAAAATAAATGGCATTGGGAAAACTGGATATCCACATGCAAAAGAAAGAAACTGGACCCCTATCTTACACAACTTATAAAAATTAATTTGAAATGGATTGAACACTTAACTGTAATATCTGAAACTATACAGCTACTCAAAAAAATAGTGAAAATGTTCTTGACATTGGTCTTAGCAAAGGTTTCTTGGATAAGACATCAAAAGCATAGGCAATAGAAGCTAATAAACAAGTGGGACTACACCAATCTAAAGAGCTACTGCACATCAAAGAAGACAATAACTTAAAAAGTTAACCTACAGAATGAGAGAAAAATATTTGCGAACTGTGTAACTGATAAGTGGTTATACCTAAAATATAAAAAGAACTCATACAATTTAATAGCCTAAAAGCAAGTAATCCAATTAGATAATGGGCAAAATACCCAAAAAGATGTTTTTCTAAAGAAGACATACCAATGGCCAACAGGTCCATGAAAATGTGCACAACATTATTAATAATCAGGGAAATGAAAATTAAAACCACAATGAGATTTCACTTCACACCTGTTAGAATAGCCATAATAAAAGAGAGAGAGAGAGAGAGAGAGAGAGAGATAAACGTTAGCAAGGATGAGAAAAGGGAACATTTACTTATACAATGTTTGGTGGGAATGTAAATTGGTACAGCCATTGTGGAAAACAGTATGGTGGTTTCTCAAAAAATTAAAAACTGAGGGGCACCTGGGTGGCTCAGTCAGTTAAGCATCTGACTCTTGGTTTTGGCTTGGGGCATAATCTTAGGGTCACTGTGCTATCTGCACATCCATGCTAATTGCAGCATTATTCACAAGGCAAGATATGGAAACAACCTAAATAATGTCCTTTAGCAGATGAATGAGAAAGAAATTGTGTTATATATATAAATATATATATATGTATATATATACATATATATACATATACATATATATACACACACACATATATATATACACACAATAGGATATACTATATATATATATATACACAATGCGATATTATTAAGCCTTTTAAAAAGAAAGAAATCCTGCTTTTATGACATGGGGGAAACTGGAGAGCATTATGCTAAGTGAAATAAGCCAGACAAAGAAAGACAAATACTGTATGACATAACTCATATGTGAAGTCTTACCGAAAAAAAAGCTGATTTCATAGAAACAGGGAATAGAATGGCGGTTTTGGGGGGATGAGGGTAGAGGGAAATGGGGTGATATTGGTCAAAGAGTACAGATCTTCTGTTACATGATGAGTAAGTTCTGAGGGTCTAGTGTATAGCTTGGTGACTGTAGTTAGTAATGTAGTATTATATTTGAAAGTTGCTAAAAGTAGGTCTTAAGCATTCTCAGCACACACACACACACAAGTTAACTACGTGAAGTGATATATTAATTATCTTGGACTTAGTAATCATTCCACAATGTATATATTCATCAAATCATCACGTAGTATACTTTATATGTAATTATATTTATCAGTTATTCCTCAATAAAGTTTAAAAACAACATTCATATTAACTTTTAAAATCGGCTTGGGAGGGGGGGAAAGAGGAAAACTTTCCTGCTTTCCGTTTTCAAAGTGTTCAGTCAGTGATCCAACCTCCCTTCCTGACACATACACGCATACTTGAAAACATACTCCAAATTAAAATCCAAAGACCATTGTGTTTTTAAAAATAACATAATTTAGCAAAACCACAAGCAACTAGGATTGTCTCATGAAGGTTACTGGCATGCTTGATATGCAAGAAATGCCAGGCTTGTCAAATTCTACTGCAGAAACACAAACGCAGATTCCCAATCTCTGAAGTCTCTTTTGGAATCCTTCACCGAAGCTGAATTTCAGATATGAAGAATATTAGTCTCCAAAGGATGTGCCCTGCTGACTTCTTTCCCTGTTAACAGTATTAAATCATCTTTGAACAGAAACCTTTTATAGTTTATCATAGTCTGGCAGCTCAAAGATACAGGTAACTTTTATTTGTGGTCATTCAGGTGGGGCACCTCAAGTCATTGATACATATCTATTTCTGTAGTGTAGTTTTGAAAGAAAAGATTATCTGTTTTCTTTTTTGTTCTTAATGTAAATGTATCTCCTCCTCTACTTTCTCCCCAGCCACTTTCTCCCCGCTCCAGGAGAAATTTCATACGCCCCGAAATACACACACACACACACACACACACACACACACACCCCGAAACAAAGCAAAACAACCCAGGAAGCTGAAAGCTATCCATTAAATTAAAAACAAAACAAAACAAACAAACAAAAAAAACAAAACCAGAAGTGCAAATTGAAAGAGAGCTTCCGAATGCTTTAATTTTCTTCCTACATTGCATAACATCTATCACTAAATTGCATGTCTGTGTTGTAAAGATCTATTCGTGTTAGCCAAATAGTTTGTGAAACACACTGTCACTGAGACCTCTGTGGGAGCACTAGAAGGCAGCTGAGTGCTTCTATTTCATAGTCAGGCAAGGCAGACTTCCTATGTTGTTTGAAAAATACCAACACTGTGTACATAATTAGGTCAGTTGCTTACTTCCTACTTATTTCGAGTTTCAAACTAAACTAAACCCAGAAAATATATGTCACTTGCATTCATTTGCTTGAAAACAGGAAAGAATCCAAAGTAAATGGCCATTTTACGAGTTTGGTGACCAAGCAATTAGTAGACAGCTACACAGCTAGTGGAGATAATAGAAAAGCATAAAATTTTATTCTTATTGGGAAGATACTTTGCATTAATTTAAAGGTGACTGAAACGAAATGAAATAATTTTTAAAGTCTGGGAGAATTGTCCAATAATTTAAAATTTTTCATTGGCCAAATGATATTTAACTTATCACTTCGTTAAACAGCAAATTAAAATTTATCTTCCATCCATCAGGAAAAGGTAAACTAAGTAGCCAAAAAAAAAAAAATTCTTTTGGCTATAAAACAAGAAGGGTAGAGAAAATAAGATTTGTGTTTCCAATGTAATGAGAAAGGAAATATCTGACATGAATTTAATAAAATAAAACCCTGAATTTAAAAATAGAGAATATTTTGCTCATCATTTTCCTTCTTTTATTTACATTTCAAAATCAACAGCAATGGAATAATCTAGAATATGGTTTTTGGCAAGAATTAAAAGGAGTATTTTTAATGGAGGAGAGTTTCCATATTTGAAGTGAATAAAGATAAAACTATATTGTTTCTTATTTTAGTTGAAATCATTGTAAAAGAGATTCATTGCCTCTTTTGAATCTAAGCAATCATCTGAACTGTAACCTAAAAATAACTAGTTTAAAATTAGATTTTATGCTGCTGTTCATGGTACATCCTCAAATCTATTTTTAAAAAAATACTTCATTACTTAGAACAGCAAAAAATGGAATTTAAGTGAAGACACAAATTATTAAGATTTTAAAAGTCAAATTCTCTCTGAGCCCCTTGTAGTTTTTTGTGAATTTAGGCAAATTAGTTAAACTCTGAATCTCAGTTTCTTCATCTTTAAGATAGAGACAGCTTCCATCTCACAGGACACTTGCAGTGATTAAATGAGATTCTTTGTATGTACAAGGTCTACTTTGGTATCCGAGACCCCCTAAAAATAGTAGCAGCAGTAGTCTATAAACAGTAAAGGACAGAAATTTACCCAGATAATTCAGATACATACATAGTGTACAGCTGCAAGGGAAAAGAAAAGAAGCAATACATAAAATAACATGATTCTTTCTTTTCTGCCCTGTCCCCTCGTCTTCGCTTCCCCCCCTCTTGCCCTTCCCTACATTCTCCTCCTCCCGATTTCCTCATCACCCCCCTTTCTTTCCTCTCCCCTGTCCACTTCCTCCGTTGCCTCCTCCCTCTCTTCCTCCTCCTTCTCTTTTTCAGTGCTTAATCTTATCAAGCATACTGCTAAGTGCATTTATTTTATATAATTTAAACCTCAGGGCAACTCTATGAAATATTATTATAGCAATTTTTGTTCTATGAAAAGTACACTAAAAGTGGAATGTGAGTGGCCAAACCCTCTTGTTTAGTTAAGAGTAGATTTGGATTTTTTTTCTTCTTAAAATTTTCAGTCCCTATAAACAACCTTCATTCTAGATTAAAAAAAAAAAGCAAAACAACACATGTCTAATTCCTCTAGATTTTCCCTTTTTGAATTGTTTAACAGTTATTTAGGGGCATCTGTCTCCCTGCTCAGCAGGAAGCCTGCTTCTCTCTTTTGTCCCTCCCTCCTGCTCTTCTCTCTCTCACTATTTCTGTCTCTCTCTCAAATAAATAAAATCTTTTAAAAAAATCCACAATTATATAAATCATGTTTATTGCTTTTTCTGATAATAAAGCAATATATAATCATTACAAAAAAATTAAAAAGGACAAGAAAGCAAAATGAGATAAAATCATGACAACAACCAGGAATAACTAATGTGTATGAACTCCCCTTGACTCTGTAGGTGTAGATGTGGGTTAAGAAGAAAATGAACAGTATTATGCTGAGCGAAATAAGTCAATCAGAGAAAGACAATTATCATATGATCTCTCTGATATGAGGAACTTGAGGGTCAGGGTGGGGGGTCGTGGGGGGTAGGAAGGGAAAAATAATGAAACAAGATGGGATGGGGAAGGAGACAAACCTTAAGAGACTCCTAATCTCACGAAAAACAAACTGAGGGTTACTGGGGGGTGGGAGGGTAGGTATAAGGTGGATGGGTTATGGACATTGGGGAGGGTTTGTGCTTTGGTGAATGCTGTGAAAGATGTAAGCCTGATGATTCACAGACCTGTACTCCTAGGGCAAAGAATAAAAATAAAATTAAAGAAAAAAAAAAAAAAAGAAGAAAATGAACAGTTTACCTTCAGAAAAGAAAGTATCAACATTGTCCACTTATTGTATACATCATTAACCCCTATTCATGTTTAATTATTTTATTTAATGCATGTTATAAAAGTACCTGAATTCTAAGATTCCCTGGTGTAGTCACCAAGCAAAGAACAGTGAACAAAATAACATGGTTTCTCCATTCAAAGAGTGTCTAGTTGCACCTGTTGAATAAAAGAAATTTCAATGTAAGTTTTCATGGTGGACTTATTCTAGAAAGATTTGAATCAGAACATAAGTTAGGATATTGAGAAAATTATTCATAAAATATTGTGTATTGAATTTCTGCCCATGTGGATTCTGAGAGATGCTAAAGATGGGAGAGTGTGGGGGCACCTGGATGTTTCAGTTGATGGAGCATGTGACTCTTGATCTTGGGGTTGTGTGTTTGAGCCCCACGTTGAGTGTAGAGATTGCTTAAAAATAAAATCTTAAAAAAAAAAGATGGAAGAATGTGGTAATACCGTGTCCCACCAGAGGTAAAAAATTTTTTGGAAGAGAATATACCAGAAACAGGTCATACTTATCACAAGTAATAATCTAATATGACAGATCAAAACAATTAACCAAAAATTCTGTATTTATAAGGCCTTGCCAAAATTAAGTCATTATTTCCAAGACTTTTAAATTTTTTATTTGTATTTGATCTTTTATTATATATGTGTTTTATTATATATGTGTTATGTGTAATGCATCTCAAAATTTTTTTTTTGATGTGGGTAGGGTAGAAATTACATGTATTTAAAACCACACAAGATCTTTTGATTCCTTTTCAATAAATTATTCACAAAGCTGTTTCATTACTTATATTAAAATATAGAAAGCTCTGTAATTTTCTTCCTTAAATTGAGTTAAATGATTTCTTTATATTTGATTAAAAAGTAAGAAATAAAACATATGTTAATATGGTAATTTTTACATAGGTAGAGGCTATAAAACAATTTTGAAAATGGTACGAGTTTAAATTTGTATCTGTTTAAAATTTTCCACTTATAACCCACATTTGCATAATTTTAAATAAAAGAGGGAACACACTTAACCTTAAACATATAGATTGTAAATAAATTGATCACTAAAGCACATATTTTGTTTCTGAATTACACATTTGTCTGTTCTGACCCTGTAAAAGGGCTTCTTGCAACCATTCTCTTCACCTTTTGTTTTGTGGTCACAAAACAGTATCCCTCATCTGAAAGCTTCAAGCTCCAGCCATTAGAAATGAGACTGCACTCATTAGTAAGTACATAAACATGGAACTACTTTCCCATCTCTATGTTATGTCCAGTCACATCAAAAATTAAATAAGGCTTTTTGAGACTATGCCATGATATACCCGAGAAGCACGAGGAGCATTTTACAGTCCACTTCCCCCCTTTGTAACTTTAGCATTGTTAGTGCTAACAAGACATCCCGGGTTTTTGAACATTCTGAACAATGTACCTTGAAGCCTCAGTGAGTCAGCAAAGTCTCAAAGGTTGTTCCATGTAAAAGTCAAGTAATTAAACACTGATTACTTACTGTTTAAAAAAAAAAAGACAGCTGGGAAAAGTTGGATTCAGAAGATTTGGTTTTACATGGAAGATTTCGGTAAAAATTAAGCTTTTAACTATATGCTGCTTGACTTGATTTGAAAGAAAAGATTATAAAAACTATTCAGTATTGTTTTTCTGTAGCAGAGTTCTGGGAGGTGACAAACACCTACTGGTAATTCATTCAGTCATCTTTTTCCCAAAACAGCCTTTAGATTCCCCTTCAAAATTTGGTCACAAGTCTTTGGTTTCATTATTCATTCAAAATACCAAAGCTCCTCCTCTCCTCACTATTGGCTCCAGTTGAAATGTTTTGCATCATATATACAGAATTTCTAATAAAGCTTCCAAACATAGCCAAACCCATTTTGCCTGATGCTGTTTTATTTCCCATACATGCAAAAAAAAAAAAAAAAAAAAAAAAAGGAAGAAAGGAGAGAGAGAGAAAGAATGAAAAAGTAGAAAGAAGGAAAGAAAGAGAGAATGAGAGGAAGGAAGGAAAGAAGGAAGGGAGGGAAGGAGGGAAGGGAAAGGGAAGGGAAGGGGAGAAAGAAAAAGAAAGAAAGAAGAAAGAAAGAAAGAAAGAAAGAAAGAGAGAGAGAGAGAGAAAAGAAAGAATGAGAGAGAAAGAAAGAAGAAGGAAGGAAGGAAGGAAGGAAGGAAGGAAGGAAGGAAGGAAGGAAGGANAAAGAATGAGAGAGAAAGAAAGAAGGAAGGAAGGAAGGAAGGAAGGAAGGAAGGAAGGACAATCAGGATAATTAGAATTTAAAATGTATTTGTGTGTTCTTCCTTCTGTTCAACACCTACTCCCCAATTTATCTCAATGGCTAGTATGGAAAAATGTGATAGATGGCTCAGGAGCTAAAATTATTTTTCTTTCTGAAAGTCATCTCCGTTTTTATGTCTTTCACTTCCACCCTATATGTTATAGGAGGACATATCTTGTGATCACATGGATGAAATGAAAGATTATCTAAGTAGAAATAGTGGTACTGCTTGTTAAAAAAGTTTTTTAGAGGGCGCCTGGGTGGCTCAGTGGGTTAAAGCCTCTGGTTTCAGCTCAGGTCATGATCTCAGGGTCCTGGGATCGAGGCCCACATTGGGCTCTCTGCTTGGCAGGGAGCCTGCTTCCTTTTCTCTCTCTGCCTACTTGTGATCTCTCTCTCTCTGTGTCAAATAATGAAATAAAATCTTTAAAAAAAAATTTTTTTTAGAAATATCACCAACCATCTGTTCATAAGAACATATAAGATTATTTATTTTCTTATTGGTCTAGAATTACCTGTGCCAAATTTAACAAATATTTTCTTGTTCAATTGTTCCTAAGAGAGAATATATATTTTTATTGACAGTGAGAATTGGTTTAGATTAATGCCTACCAGAACACAACATAAATAGGTGAGCCTATTCATACCTATTTATGCTATAGGTTAAATACTATTGCAGGAACTTTTTGTAGCAAAGACTGAGGAACAAAGGAGAGTTTCAAATCATGTATAAGTTACTTAACAATTAGACATCTTTGAAGATGCTATTGGTAAAATCTATTGTAGTTGAAAAAAAATCCTTAAATAAATAATATTAAAATGTGAAGCATTTTCCCCTTGGGTACCTTCCTTGATGATATTGCTTTTTTTTTGGTTAGTTTTATTTTGTGTATAAGAAATGTTGAAAATAGTAGAGTCAAAGACGATTTCATAGATCTTGGCAGCCAAAAAAATTTTATAATAAGAATAAAATCATAAATATGTAATTATAAAAAAATTAAATGCTGGCATTCATAATGACAAAAATATTTTAAATACTAGTTAGTGTAGGGGTGCCTGGGTG
Source organism: Ailurus styani (assembly GCA_002007465.1). Lineage (NCBI taxonomy): Eukaryota > Metazoa > Chordata > Mammalia > Carnivora > Ailuridae > Ailurus > Ailurus styani. The sequence continues at coordinate 720,681 of LNAC01000273.1, forward strand.
GTGCAGTTGATTGAGCCTCCCACTCTTGGCTGGGCTCAGGTTGTGATCTCTAGGTTGTGAGGTGGAGCCCACATTAGGCTCTGTCCTCAGGGCAGAATCTGCTTGAGATTCTCTCTCCCTCTCCCTCTGCCCCTCCTGCTCTCTCTCTCTCTCTCAAATAAATACATCTTTAAATAGTGATGAGTATAATCACAAGCATAAATTCAAAGTCCACCCAGTATTTCCATTTCCTTCTCTTGGGGTAAGCTTTTTTAATCTAAGCAAAAACAAATAAACAAAAAAAAAAAAACAAAAAAGAAAAATACCACTTTTCAGCAGTGAACTCCCACCTGAAAAACAAGTGGCTTTCCAGGAACATTCATATAGTGAGAAGTAAATGTATAGTGAAAAGAAAAATATGTTCTTTTGTAAAGAAAAGAGATTATTGTAAGGGGGTATTAAACTGGCTTTCAAAAAGTACCAGTGGAAACATGCTGTGTACCAATAGCCCATTAATTCGGATTCTTTTCTTTGAAGCATTTACATCTAACTTCTGAACACTTCCAGAGGTTGTAGATTTTAGCATTGTCATGGGTGATAGAAGCAAAAGGAAAGTATGATGTTGCTTTTGTGATATACAAAAGTAGAAGAGTGAACATTAATGTCCCTTATGAGGAAACACAACCATTGGATTTCATCAAGAAAAATAATATTGTTGTAGATGAATTCACATTAGACAGAATTGTATTAAAAATCTTTAGCTTGAATGACCTTCAGGAAAATGTGGGCAAGCAATATGGATGGTATCTTGACCACTTATCTGGCAGAAAGAATGGAACAGAAGCTGGAAGTCAGAAATACTTCATTTGTTACAGGATCCTAGTCTTATCTTCATTCTTATTAAATAAAAATAGCAATCTCCTTATTTTAATATAGTTCAAAGGGACTGTGTCAAAGTGAGGGTACGTCCTTGATTTATGCTTTTTTCTGCCTTTGATCCATACATGAAATCATAAAATCTCTTAATTATTTATTCTTGAAGTTAGTATTAACTAACTGATGCAGTAATCCATAAGACACATATGTATTCTAGAGGAAATTTTTCTTTTCTTTTCTTTTTTAAAGATTTTATTTATTTATTTGACAGAGAGAGAGAGGAAGCACAAGCAGGGGAGTGGCAGGCCGAGGGAGAAGCCAGCTCCCGGCTGAGCAAGGAGCCCGATGTGGGACTCTGGGATCACAACCTCAGCGGAAGGCAGAGGTTTAGCAGACTGAGCCACCCAGGTGCCCCTAGAGGAACTTCTTCCTCTGAATGTAAATGCCAGTGACAACAGTTTACTGGTTACTAATATTTCTTTTAGAAAGTAAGCTTGCTAATAATTTCAGACTTGGGCACTTGTTAAAGATTAATCATTAGCTAGAGAAACTTAGATGCAAGTGACTTTGTTTTGATAAATCACAATTGCATTTTGGCAGGCCTGTTTCTTTGAATATGTAAAACTATGTAGTACATAGGGGAAACAGAATCATTGACTTGAGATCCATGTGTTCTTTTATCATCAAAATCTTTAAGAGAGCCAATTCATATCTAATGACACACTAATCTTCTCAATTGGAAATCTTTTCTTTCCTTTAAGTTTTTTTTTCTTTAACTAGCAAATAACATCTCCTTAATAAATTTAAACACAAAAGTGTTCAAGTTATTCTGTAATCCAATAATTTGTGGAGCAAAGTTAAATTTCTTGAAAGATTTTTCATATAGAGTCAAAAGGATATCAAACCCATAATGATAGTGATGGTATGTGCCATATTGAATCAAAGAAAAAAATATTTTGGCTGAAAGAAAGTCTGGGTAGTAGTGGCTGAAACAAACTGAGGTTTATTTTTCTCCCATGTTAAAAGTATCAGAATCACTGATACTGGTGGGCTAGCTAAAGGATAGCAAGGCCAACCTTAGACTTTCTGATATGTTCCAACTCAGACATGAAATTTTCATTCAAAGCTGGAAAGATAGGGTAAGTGAGAGGAGATAACGGACTACTGATAGGCATCCGCAGGAAAGCCCATGTTTTCTCAGATACATCCCAGCAGATGTCTGCTTATATCTCATCATCCAAGCTCTGTTGCACCGTCATTGCTCTCTGTCGAGGTGGGTGGAGATGGAAGGGTTTGGTTGTCACTGGCTCCTTCAGCCTCTAAAGTGAAGGCAAACAAGAGAGGAAAAGTTGGCAATGGGTGTTGAGTTAACTTCATATGGGCTTGCCCCCTTGATTTTATTCTTTCCTCTTTAGAGAAAACATATAATAATAAAACACTGTCTCAAATTGGCAAATGGAATATTTAAAAAAAATCACACGTTTCAATATCATAACAGTAATTATCATTTTATCTGTCTCATTCTAAGTTTCTGTATTCCCATTTTTAAAAATCTGGTTTTAATCATATTATGCTACAATGTAAGAGGCTCCTTTTCTTTTCCAATGTATCATAAGACTTTTCAGCATTTCTAAATAGTCTTTTTAAGCAATATTTTTAATGGTTATCCAGTAGGTAGATCCATCTCTGTTTTCCTCCTAATCCCATATGCCAATGCATGGTATCTTTATATGTCTCCATTTTCAGGTTGCTGTTGTTAATAAAATTTCAATTTAAAACATAGTAGAGTCTTCCTGAGAATTGTTTTATAGATGGCAGGGAGAAAATATGGCACAAAACCAGGTAAGGTATTGTTAAACTGATGCAAGTTACACCTCAGTTAAATACTGGGAAGAATTTCTGAAAAATTAGGGTTGTAAACATTAAAGTATGTTATCATGGAGGGAGAAGTGTCATCTTTACAGAATGTTCTCTAGAAGAGAGTCATATTGGATAATTTAATTTCTATTCAGAATAAAGTTGGAAGAATGAACTGGATGGGTTCTCAAAGTTCCTTTAAAGCTTGTGGATCTATGAACATGTTTCATTTTTTCATGACTCTTATTCTTAAGTTATGAGTACCTTTTTGAGAAAGTGATACCCTTATGGCCAAGGGTCCTTAGAAGTTGTTAATATTATGATTTAATGCAGATTTTATGTTAAAATAATTGTTTTTTGATAATTCCTTTTGAGCTTTAAGTTATAGAAGAAAATAAACTATGATGTGTCTAAGCTTAGAAAGCATTCATAAAAGGAGGCATAATAAAAAAATTATTAAAGAATACATATTGAAATTAAACACAGTTCTTCCAAAATTACACACCAAAGGATTTCACTAACTTGAGAGTTACAAAAGAGAAGTCATGAATAGAATGTAACAACTTGATAGTATTTGAAATAATTCCTACTTTAAATAATAGGCCAGATGAAGCCGTCAAATGGCATTGTGTGCTACCCAGTGGGAAGGTTTTCTATAATTCAGCTCTAAGATTAGATATAAATTGAGCTATTACCATGGTAACTATTTTTGAGGCTAATAAAAGTGTAACAAATATGGACTAAAAGAAAATACCTCCCAAACCCCACCCAAACAGTAAATTTTCCCGTTTTAGTAAAAAAAAAAAAAATCATTGAAAAAAGTAAAAACCCTCAGACACATAGACTCCTTTGTTGTGTAGAGAACACTTGTTTTCAGCTGGTTTCTTTCTTTCTTTCTTTCTTTCTTTCTTTCTTTCTTTCTTTCTTTCTTTCTTTCTTTTTCTTTCTTTCTTTTTTTTTTTGGAATGTAAAGCTTCCCTTCAGGGTAAGAGTGAGATTTATCCTGCTGCATAAAGGGAGGAAAGGCTTTAGCAAAAGTGAAATTTGTGGAATGCACACACTTTTAAAATATAGTTTTCTTCTTAACCTAAGCATAAATCATAGTTTATAAGTATGTTCTATTGTTCCCTCCTTTCTTTTAAAGCAGACAAGGTTATAATGCAGTATTGGTAATTTATAACTGCCCAGGAAAAAAAATCTGTAGTTTTTTCTTTCTGCAAGCTTCTCTAAAAATTATTATATATATATGCATATATATACGTAATATTATATTTATATAGGTATTATATTTATAGGTAAAATTTATTTTATTTTTTATGCCTTTTAAAAATTAGTGTTAATTTTCAAATATTAGCTGTAGGAGAAGTATAGATGAGGATTTGCAATGGAAGGCAAATTTTACAAGTAGTTTTCCAAAAAAACTTTTTTTGAACTTCAGTCCACTGGATTAATAACTCCTATCTCTTTATATGACTAATCAAATATTGTTTCACAAAATGGAAAGTAATATTCTGATTAAGGCAAGAGGAATAAAGGATAAATATAAGATAATTCAGTTCTGATTCACTGATGGACTATTTCTAAAAAATTAAATGAATAGTCCACTGAACATGGTAGTTTCCATCTTTCCATGAGCTCACAGAAATCAACACCTACTCTCTTGGACATTTTCATCAGCATCCCAGTATTCTTCTGCTTTGCTATAAGAGTTTCCTAGGACTAACCAGGTGTTGCTTGACCAGATTTTTTAAAACAATATGCACTATCATCCAGATTAAAACTACCCACTGGGATGACTCATGTGGAGTGTGAATAATCACTGGGTTTTCCAAGTACAATGGGCAGAAGAAACTTAAGGATAATGACAGCAAATCTTCAAGCCCTATGACATTGGTACAAACTACCTGAAAATGCTACCAGTTAGTTCAACCTGATGTTCAGTAAACAAAGTGATGGAATTTTTAGCCAAAAGTAATGAAGCAAAGGGCCTGTATAGTGGCAGAAGCTATGTAATAACAAAATTGTAGAAAAAAAAATTACCTCAGGTTGTGGGTCTTGTCTTAATACTACTTGCAAAAAAAAAAAAAAAAGGTAGAATCCATGACATCACATCCATTCACAGATATTTATTCAGCACTTACTACTCCAGGGGCTATGCATTGGGGGTGCAGTGTTGAGTAATACAAAGTCCCCGCCCTCATGGGGTATGTGATCTTCTGAAAGAAGATCTAGTCAAGCAAAAATACATTATTTGCTTCATGTGTTGGGAATTGAATAAAGAAATTGTTATCTACTGGTTCATTTAATCTATAATAACCTCACAAGATTATATTAATCTATTCAGGCTGCTATAAGCTTGGCTTATAAACAACAGAAATTTATTTCTCACACTGCAAAGGTTGGAAGCCTGAGATCAGAGTGCCAGCAGGGTCGAGTTCTGGTGTGAGACCTCTTGTGCATTGCAGATTGCTGACTTCTTGAATGTTCATGTGGCTGAAGGCCAAGAGCACAAGTTCTCTCCTGACTCATACAAAGGCACTGAAGCCATTATGAGGATTCCGCTATGATACCTCATCTGATCCTCATTACCTCTCAATACCCCCTCCCCAATATCATCTCATGGTGGGGATAGACTTTCAACACATGAATTTAGGGGAGATACATTCAGCCCATAACAAAGATACCATCAATATTCCCATTTGAACACTCAAAAAGCTGTGTAAAATAGAGTCAGAATTTGAACTTAATTTTATGTAAATCCATAAAAACAACCAAATTCTGTAGAGTATACTATCTCTCTCTCTATCTATCTATCTATCTATCTATCTATCTATCTATCTATCATCATCATCATCATCTATCATTTTTGTCAATATTTTTCAAGAATGTTTCTTTTCCTCTAGTGGGAAAACATATAAACAAAAACCATGTGATTACTCATTGCTACATGAACAACTTGAAGTATAAGTTGTTATACTTCAGCTATAGAAAAACATATTCAAGAGCAATCTTATGTGGGCTGAACAAGTCAGAAAAGGTTTCATAGAGGGATGACTGGGAATTTTTGTTGTTGTTGAGGCATAGTTGACATACAATATTACATTAGTTTTAGATGTACAACAAGGAGATCTGCCAATTCTATACATCAAGCTATGCTCACCAGGATAAGTGCAGTTTTCATCTGTCACCATACAACATTATTACATTATTGGTTATATTCTCCATGACATAATTTTCATCTCCATGACTTATTTATTTTATAATTGGAAGTCTGTACTTCTTAATCCCCTTCACCTGTTTCAGCCCCCTCCCTTCTGGCAACCACCAGTTTGCCAGTTTTTTTGGGCCTGTTTCTTTTTGTTTTGTTTTTCAGATTCCATATATAACTGAAATCACATGGTGCTTGTCTTTCTCTGTCTGACTTATTTCATTTAGCATAATACCCTCTAGGTCTATCCATGTTATTACAAATGGCAAGAGCTCATTCTTTTTTATGGCTGAGTAATATTCCGCTATTCCAATATTACACTATATATGTATACCACATTTTAAAAAGTTTTTATCTAATTCCAGTTCGTTAACTTACAGTGCAATATTCGTTTCAGGTGTTTGGTAGAATTGGTCTGGGAAGCCATCTGGCCCTAGACTTTTGTTGTTGGGAGATTTTTGAATACTGATTCAATTTCTCTGCTGGTTAATGGTCTGTTCATGTTTTCTATTTCTTCTTGTTTCAGTTCTGGCAGTTTATGTTTGTAAGAATTTATTAATTTCTTCCAGATTGTCCAATTTTTTGACATATAGTTTTTCATATTGTAATTGTATTTCTGTAATGTTCATTGTTACTTCTCCTCTCTCATTTGTGATTTTATTTATTTGGATCCCTTCTCTTTTCTTTTTGATAAGTTTGGCTAGAGGTTTATCAGTTTTATTAATTTTTCCAAAGAACCAGCTGCTGGTTTCAATGATTTGTTCTATTGTTTTTTTAGTTTCTATATCATTTATTTCTGCTTTAATCTTTATTACTTCCTTCTTCTGCTGGCTTTAGGCTTCATTTGTAATTCTTTTTCTAGCTCCTTTAGGTGCTAGTTGTTTATTTGGGATTTTTCTTGCTTCTTGAGGTAGACCTGTATTGCTATTTACTTCCCTCTTTGAACCACTTTTGCTGCATCTCAAAGGTTTTGGACTGTTGTGTTTCTTTTTCATCTGTTTCCATGTATTTTTTTTTATTTCTTCTTTAATTTCTTGGTTGACCCATTCATTCCTTAGTAGGATATTCTTTCACCTCCTTATATTTGGGGTCTTTCCAAACTTTTCTTGTGGTGACTTCTAGTTTCATAGTGTTGTGGTCAGAAAACATGCATTGTATTGTCTCTGTCTTTTTGTATTTATCAAGGCCTATTTTGTGACTTAATATGTGATCTGTTTGGGGGAATGACCCATATGCCCTTTTCAAGAATACATATTATGCTGCTTTAGGATGGAATATTCTGAATATATCTGTTAAGTCCATCTGGTCCAGTATGCCCATCTGGTCCATTGTTTCCTTGCTGATTTTCTGTTTAGAATCTGTTCATTGTTGTAAGTGGGGTGTTAAAGTTCCCTACTATTATTGTGTTATTATCCATTAGTTCCTTTATTTTTGTTACTAATTGTTTTGTATATTTGGGAGCTCCCATGTTGGGTGCATAAATATTTACAATTGTTATATCTTCTTGTTGGATTATCCCCTTTATGATTATAGAATGCCCTTCTTTGTCTCTTTTTATAGTCTTTGTTTTAAAGTCTAAAGTTTGATACAAGTTTTGCTACTCTGGCTTTCTTTTGACATCTATGTGCATGATAAATGTTTCTCTACCTCCTCTCTTTCAATCTGCAGGTGTCTTTAGATCTAAAATGAGTCTCTCTAAGGCAGCAGACAGATGAATCTTCTTTTCTTATCCATTCTGACACCCTATGGCTTTTGACTGGAGTGTTTAGTCCATTTACATTAAAAGTAATTATTGATAGATATGTGTTATTGCCATTTTATTACTTGTTTTGTCATTGTTTCTGGGGATTTTTGCTGATCCTTTCTTATCTCTGTCACTTTTAGTCTCTCCTTTGCATTCAAAGAGTCCCCTTTAATATTTCTTACAGGGCTGGTTTAGTGGTCACAAACTCCTTTAGTTTTTGTTTGTCTTGGAAACTCTTTATCTCTCCTTCTATTCTGAATGATGGCCTTGCTGGATAGAGTATTCTTGGCTGCAGATTCTTCCCATTCAGCGTTTTGAATATATCATGCCCCTCCCTCTGGCTTGCCAAATTTCTGTTGAGAAATCTCCAGCTAGCCTTATGGGGTTTCCCTTGTAAGTTAAGGACTTCTTTTGTGTTGCCTCTTTTAAGATTTTTCCTCTATCAGTATATTTTGCAAATTTAATTACAATATGTTTTAAAGATTTTTTTTTTTATTTGATACAGAGAGAGAGATTACAAGTAGGCAGAGAGGCAGGCAGAGAGAGAGGAGGAAGCAGGCTCCCTGCGGAGCAGAGAGCCCGATGTGGGCCTCGATCCCAGGACCCTGAGATCATGACCTGAGCCGAAAGCAGGGGCTTTAACCCACTGAGCCACCCAGGCGCCCNATTTAATTACAATATGTTTTGGTGTTGGCCTGCTTTTGTCTTGATGGGCATATTCTGGGCCTCCCAGATCTGGATGTCTGTTTCCTATCCCAGATTAGGGAAGTTTTTAGCTATTATTTCTTGAAATAATTTTGCTGCTTTCTTTTCTCTCTTCTTCTTCTAGGCCACCTAGAATATGAACGTTATTATGTTTGATGGAGTCACTGAGTTCCCTAAGTCTATTCTCACATTCCACAGTTCTTTTTTCTCTCTTTTATTCAGTTTCATTATTTTCCACTATTTTATCCTTTAGGTCACTAATTTGTTCTTTTTCTTCTTCCAGTCTGCTGTTCATTGCATCAAGCCTGTTTCCTATCTCATTAATTGTATTCTTCACCTCTGATTCTTTTTTGACTCTTTTATCTCTGTGGTAAGGGTTTTGCTGATGTCTTCCATTCTTTTCTCAAGTCCAGTGAGTAAAAATCACATCTTTGTTATCCATTCATTTATTGATGGATATTTAGGTTGCTTCAATATCTTGGCTATTGTAAATAATGCTGCAATATGCATAAGGGTGCGTGTATCTTTTCAAACTAGTGTTTTTGTTTTCTTTGGGTAAATACCTAGTAGTGGAATTGCTGGATCATATGGTAGCTCTATTTTTAATTACTCGAGGAAACTGCATACTATTTTCCTCAGTGGCTGCACCTATTTAAATTTCCACCAACAGGGCATAAGGGTATCCTTTCATCCACATCCTTGCCAACACTTGTTATTTTTTGTGTTCTTGATTTTAGCCATTCTGACAGGCAAGAAGTGATATCTCATTGTGGCTTGGATTTGTATTTCCCTGATGATGAGTGATGTTGAGCATCTTTTTATATGTCTGTTGGTAATCTATATGTCTTCTTTGGAAAAATAGCTATTCAGATCCTCTTCCCATTTAAAAAATTTTTTTTCTTTTGGTGTTGACTTGTGTAAATATAAAATTTGGATATTAATCCCTTATCTAATATATCATTTGCAAATATTTTCTTCTATTCAGTAGATTTTTTTTATGCTGTTGATGGTTTTTGTTGTTGTGTAAAAGCTTTTCATTTTGGTGTAGTTCCAGTAGTGTATTTTTGCTTTTGTTTCACTTACCTGTGGAGACATCTAGGAAAATGTTGCTAGGGCCAATGTTTAGGACAGTACTGCCTATGTTTTCTTCTAAGAGTTTTATGATTTCAGGTCTCACATTTAGGTATTTAACCCATCTTGGGTTTATTTTCATCTGTGGTATAAGAAAGTGGTTCAGTTTTATTCTTTTGCTTGTGGCTTTCCAGTTCCTCAACACCATTTATCGAAGAAACTGTCTTTTCCTCCATTATGTATTCCTGCCTTCTTTATAGATTAATTGACTATATAAGTGTAGGGTTTGTTTCTGGGATCTCCATCCTGTTCAATTGATCTGTGCTACAATAATCAAAACATTATGGTATTGGCACAAAAGTAGACATACAGATCAACAGGAAATTCTTATTTTTGTCACCTCTTAGAGATTCCTCATAATGTATACTATTTTCCCAGTAATTTTGAAATCAAAAGCATATGATAGATTCAATATTTTCATTGTTATTTAGATACTCAAACACAATCAGAACTACTTGTTCCAATTTTACATATGGCATTTTGTCAGGTTAAGATAATAATTATTTCTGTGCCTTTAACATGGCAAGGCACTAGCCTAGCTACTTAATATTCAGCCCTTTTGGCAACCAAATGAGTTTGTTATTCTTATTAATCCTCTTCTACATATAAGGAAACTAAAGCTTAAATAAATAAGGTAACTTGCTTAAGCATAGAACAAACCTGGATCTATTTATTCATACATTAGCTACCCTATGTTTTACTTACCCCTCTATATTGCCTCATAATCAGAAGAGTTAAGCAATTTCATTTATGACATGGATAAGAGCTAAAGATATTTTTGACTAAAATTATGAATTTATTGGTTTGGAGTAGATTGGGTAGATACAGATTTGATATCCTTATGTGTTAGGTTTTCTTTCACTGAGGCTGAAAAATCTCCTCCCACTGGGCACATAAACTACCTTTTTCTTTTATGCAGTAGAGACTAAGAATTGTTCCCCACCCTGGCCCTACTCCAGCTACCAGCTACCAAGCCACTAGCCACTGAGATAAGCTGGAAAGTGGAGATGGGGGGAAGAGAGGACAACTTATACATATTCTAATTATCCTGATTGGAAAGATTATAGAGTTGAAAATAGGTCAAATATCTACTCCCCTTCTACTATGAGAAACAAACTCAAAAATTTTAAATAGTCACATAGACCAAATTACATTTTCTAAGAGCCGTTGAAATTAGATGTGGTCTTGTGTTTAAGCTCTGCCATGGGTTCATTGTGTGTAATATATGCCACTTCCAGGTCTTGCCCTCAGAGAGAAAGAGCATGCAATTATACCCGTACACCACACACACACACACACACACACACACACACACACACACACTTTTTTCTCTCCTGCTTGCTAGAATATAGTTATGAGCCATTTTGTACAATATGGACCAGAGCTTAGAGGTGGTTGGGAAATAAATAAGCAAAGACTCTATAATCCTGACCCTGGGTACCATCATAGCCCTGATTTGCCTTCACTTTGACAGTAATACGGGAGAGAAATAAAATTCTATCTTTTAGAAGTAACTTAATTGATATCTTCTCCATAAAACCACTCTCCTACCTCACCTGCTCAAGCACATAGCTATTGCTATCCTGTTCTTTCTCCTAGATGATAAAGTTTTAATTCCCTCCTGGAGTTTCCCCATCATTATACAAACATACTGTTAGTCCTACTATCTTAAAAAAATATCTTTTCATGAACCCCCTTCCTCTTCCAACTGTCACTTGTCTCTTGTCCTTTATAGATAAACTCCTTTTCATCTCTACTGCATGTTTCCACACTAGTCAGGATACACCTATCAATCCACCAAAATTGCTCTTATCAAGGTTTCCAGCGACTGCCATATTGCTAAATCCAAGAGTTAACTTACGCTTCTGCTTGTGGACATTTGCTTTTAGTTTTTCTTCTTGCTTTGAATGGTTCTCCTCTAGATATCATTAGAGTTTACCTCTTACTCCCCTCCGTGTTTTCTCCATGTCACCTTCTCTGTAATGCTTTCCTTGACTGCCTTATTTAAAGTCCTCGATCAACTACAAACCATCCCACTTTACTGATTTATCTTTCTCTATAACATTTGTTACCATCTATTACATATTATCCATTTTTATTTTATTTATTACTTAGCCCAACCCATGACAACAAGATAAACTCCACTAAGGTAAGCATTTTATCTGTCATGTTCACTGTCGTATCCTTAAGCCTAGATGTAGTAGATATTGAACAATTGAATGAATGAACAGATGCTTATTGAGAATTTATTAGGTGTCATTCACCACGCTAGGTATTGTGATGATAAAGTGAACAAGATAGATGGGGTCTCCCCTTTAAAAATCCTTATGATCTATTCCATTCAATTTCTATACTACATGAAAAATGCTGCTGGAGATGTATAATGGAAATATGCAGAAGAAATATAGAACCTAAAATTGAGGCATCAAGAAGGGCCATGATATAAATCAATGAAGAAAGTCCTAGAATCAATCCTAGAACCTTAAAGGCCAGCAGAAGTCATCCCTGAGAAATGAGTGGCAGGGAAAGGGGTGGGGTGGCAGGAAGGGTATAAATCTAGGCAAAAGGAATGGGTTCAAGTGAGCATGCTATGCTGCAAGAACTTCTAGAAGTTCAGGATCCACTGGAACACAGAGGATAAAACAGAAGTGATGAAAGAGAAGATGACATTATATGGTAATTAAGATTAGGGCTCAAAAGACCAACTGCTTGAATTTGAAGCTTCACTGTGCCACTTACCCTTTATTGTATGGAAGCAAGTTATTCAATCTCTCTGTGCTTTGGTTTACTTACCTGTGGAAGGAAAAAATGGTATCTCACTTGGTGTTCTGAGTATTAAATGAGGTTTAAAAATAAAGAATATAGCATCAAGTCTGATAAACAAGAAATCCTCAGTAAATGCTGCTTGCTATTGTGGTTGTTCAATTTGTAAAATAATCAAAGAGATTATTAGGGTTCTTGAAGGTCATGTCCAGGAATTAGATAACCCATCCACTTCCAACAACCTGTGAGACATTATGTATTGCTAGCTTAATCATTTTGTGATTTTATCATAATTATTACAAATACATACTTTTCCTGTTTCCCAGAATCATTTCCATGATATTGAATGGAAGAGTGATAAACTGGCTTCATGTTAGCCGAAGGAGAAATGGGGGTGGGTTGGGGGCAGGGAATTGTACAGTATCTTATCTAAAGTTCTTGCTGAAAACACAACTCGTTTTATCTACAGAGATACATTTTAGGAGTGTGCTTGTGATAACATAAAACAAAACTTAACAAATCACAGGCAATTGAAACAATGTAAAAAATGAAAATAATCATAAATAAGCAAATTTTATTATATTTAAGCTAAGATTTTATTGAAATATTTGTCTTTTAAATAGTCACCTGGAGTTTTTTAAAATTAAATTCTGAGACAATGCTAAAATATATCTTCCCCACATCCCCATCTAGTAAACTTTACCTATTTCAGGAAAGAGATAATTCAAGTTTCAGTGTATTTGGGAGCCTAGATCATTGGAATAATTACCTTAATTCTCCAGTAAAAGAAAGCTATCTTAAAAGGGATGTTTGATTGACATGTGTCTGCATTTTTTAGAAAAGACATAGACAAAAGAGATAATGTAATGATTGACTTTTACTGCATGATACAATATGGGGCGTTAAGGGCCCAAATCCTGGAGATGTGGGGTACCTTGCTGCAAACTCTTTTCTGTTCACTTAGAAGGCTATCCTCACTTCCTGTTAATTACAGGTCAACTGTGCAACTAACCAGCAGTGAAACTGAACATCTATTTCTAAGAGGGTAGAAGGGTTATTTTTAAGCTTTGTTAAATCCTTTGTGCTTTCTCTTGTTCATTTGTCTTATTGTCTGCTTTTGGCACAGAAGTGTCAACAGGTGTAACAAAGTTTAAATGGATGCATGATGCCAACTGCTTCTCTAACTCTGGCATGAGAAAGGACCTCCTGTAAGAAAAGCTGCCTCCTGAAGCATTTTGTTAGCTGTCATTGGCTGGAACTCATGTCAGCGTACAAGAGGCCAGCCAACTGATGAGTAGGCAACCTGCCATCCAAACAGATGGGCCTTGGTTTGGCAGCCAAGAGGCCAAGTATATACAGTGAATGTAAGTATCAAGGCTTCATTTCCAGCTGAGATTACTGAGAAGTCTGTTTGTCCTGATATCATATAAGCCACTCTGATGGGTTTGATCATTTTTTTTAAGGCACAAACAGCATTGAATACTTATCACAATAAATATTTCAATACCGTTAATTTGACTGATTTTTAAAACTCATTAAGAAAATTAGAAGATTAAACTGAGAATTTTTTAAAAGATTTAAATCCATGGAAATCAGGTTATGTACTGATATGCTATATTTTCATGCGATGAAGCTAAAACTCATGGTGACTTTATATTGTCCCCTTTGACAACAAGTATTCTGAGGGCAGAGAAAGTTTTCAGGGTATGTCTGTGATAAAATATACAACAATACTCAACAAATTATAGGCAATTGAATCAGTACAAATAATGCATATTAGTATCTAAGTAAAAACTCTATGAGGAAAGGGGCCTTGAAAGTCCTACAGTTGCTACTTTTCTCAGTGCTTAATAAATGCTTGGGGAATGAAAGTATAGTAATATAATTGTGTGGTTACTATATAACATGTGTTTTTCATGTTTCAAATACATTTAATATAGTACTTAAAACATTAGATAAGAGTGAACTTGATTAAATCTCTGATGATTCAGAGGGTACTTAAAAAACTCACAATCTGAATGTGTGGATATTTGCAAAAAAATGTGTGGATATTTGAATGAAATCTATGCTGACTTGAAATTTGCATTTGGAAATTTTGTCAATGTCAAGGATACAAGATTGACCTCATGTTTATTTTCAACATATAAAACAGATAAATACAGAAGTAATTATATCCACAGGCTGGTGCATATATTACCTAGCTCTGTCCCTTAAGATATACTTAAAACAGTGACACCTCCTAGCAATAATCCTACCTAACACCCAGATCTTGATTTCTAAATACCATTCTCCAATAAAAGGAGAGGGTTCCTTGGAGAAATGATTGATTCTAGGCCTGGGCCAAGAAATAAAAGTGAGCCTGGAGCAGTGAGGATGTACTTAAGGAAAGAAAAATTAAAAAAAAAAAAAGATGGGGTCATTTCATAAGGACATTAGGTTCAACTTTTTTTTTAATTTATTTATTTGACACAGAGAGAGAGATCACAACTAGGCAGAGAGGCAGGCAGAGAGAGAGGAGGGAGCAGGCTCCCCATGGAGCAGGGAGCCCGATGCGGGCCTCGATCCCAGGACCCTGAGATCATGACCTGAGCCAAAGGCAGAGGCTTTAACCCACTGAGCCACCCAGGTGCCCTAGGTTCAACTTAAAAGAGACACCAATGGCCAACTCTAGCATTTTGAGCAATAAAATGAATAATAATCATAGTGGATTATAAGGCAAGAATAAAATTAAATGATCATGGATCCATACTGATATAAATTATTAATTAATAAATAAATGCTGAAGAAAGGTTACATTTTCCTCACAGAATTCCCAGTAATAAATGTACATGGAATGAGGGAAATAGAAAATCACATTTAGAGTACAGCAATAATTGTAGCAGGCGAACCTACTGATGAATGATGAAATTGGGTAAAACATTAAGGAGAAACAGTATGTTTGCATAGCCTCGAAGTATCTCTCCCCAAATATTTATCAGTTGTTAAAAATGATACTTCTTCCTCCAGGGGTGGGGAGAGGTGGTGTTTCGTCCCCATCCGTTGATATAGGCTGGACTTAGTAAGACTAGAATTTGGTAATTGTGGGTTTTATTTTAAAGTAAAGTCTATCCCCCACATGGGGCTTGACCTCATCAGGAGTCTCATGCTTTACCAACTGAACCAGTCAGGAGCCTTGCAAAGAATAGAATTTGGAAAGATAAAAATAGTGGGGGAATCAGGCAGACACCACCTTAACCAAGCAATAAAGTTTAACATCATTAGCAGTAGGTCATATTGATATATACATCCTGATATGGTGTGATGTGAGAAGGATACTTTACCTCTGTGATGTTCTCCTCTAAATCCATAAATTCAGCTTAATCATGAGAAGACATCAGGCAAACCTAAGTAGGGAGTTCTACAAAATACCTGACCAGTACTTTAGAAATGTCAAGGTAGTGAAACACAGCAAGAGACTGAGAATTATCACAGATTTGGGGGACCATAGGAGACTTAAATACAACATGGCTTACTAGTTTGTACCATGAACATGTTGGGCTGTTAGTGGAAAACCTGGTGAGGTCTGAATGAAGTTGCTAGCTCTGCCAACACTCTCATATTATTAATTTCTTACCTTTGAAAAATGTTCCATGGTTAAGATGCTAACATTAGAGGAAGTTGGGTAAATGGTAGACAGGAACTTTCTTTCCTATCTGTACAGCTTTTCTGTAATTTTAAATTTATTTTTTAACTAAAAGTTGAAAAAATTACATTAAAATATCTATATTTATTTGCTTATTGTTTGACTTAGATTTAGAAACAGAGTGGAAAGTAAATACAATTTCATTTATATGATTTATTGATTTGAAACAAAAGTCTCTGTACTGTTATAAGTATTATGGAATAAATTTAAAGTGCCTTGCTAAAAACTTTATCATTGAATTTAGGTATTTATTGGAAGACATTATAATTAGGATGATCATATTTAGACCAAGCCGTAATAATAGAAATATGGCTACTAAATATTTTTTTTCATTCTTCAAGAAGAATCAATTTGCAGACTTCAATTTTACCTACAAACTATTATAGATGATCATGTAAGGGTCATTGTTCTCTTCTCTATATAAATCACAAAAATCTGAAATAGATATCAAAAATTAACTTAATTTTGAACATTTCTCCAAAAATTAACCATAAACATACCTACTTTATAGCTAATGAAAGCTGCCTAATTTTTATTTTTTAAACAGCATTGTAAAATTCTAAAATCCTCTCCAGGTCCCAGCCTTGAGCCTACCTGAACAGGATATCTGAGGAATAATGCATTGCTCTAGAGCGCTTAGCTCAAAAACCTCTGGGAAAAATAAAAAACAAAAGAACACTTTGGAAGACATGAATTTCTTATATTTGTTTAGAAATGAAAAGTTATACTGGGTTTCTTGAACAGTGAGGGTTTGGCAATGATCATATAGAAAAGTCTGGGCAGGGTCTTAGTTTAAGTTCCTCCATTTCCTAGCATTTTGAAAATAATAGGAAATGCTAAACAAATTTCCCAGATTCAAACTAAGTTGAGAAAGCAAAAACATGAAAATATTTGCGGCAATTTTTTAAACTAAATTTTCTCCATTTCACAGCATTTCATCAGATTGGAAATTTGGGGCAAGTGGGAGATTCAGTGTACATGTTTGAATTCTGGGAAATGGATTGACTGAGGGAAGATCAAAAAGAAGGAAATTTCAGTGGTCTGAATTCAAACTTCTTAGCCCGGTATTCAAGATCTTTCTTGTCTGACCCAAGTTTAGTTTTGAAGTCATTCAGGTCAGGAAGTATATGGTTTCAGGAGAAACAGGACCATTCAAATGAGGTCAAGCAAACAAGGGTTTTTTTTTATTGGAAGGGTGAATTTGTATTAAGGACAGAGGGACCCACGTGTGGGAAATATAGGCAGGAAAATGTTGGCTTAATAATAATAATAATAATAGTTACCACTGCTTACCATGTGCCTGATGCTATTCTAAAAACTTTCTGTATATTATCTCATTTAATCAACTCAAAGTTGATTCATCCTACTTCATCAAAGCTGATTCACCCTACTCTACAGGAACGTTTAGTAACTTTCTCAGTATTGACACCTTTGTTATAGGAATAGCTGGGATTGACTCCTCGGGTTCTAGCCCCAGACACCCCACATTCAGACATTCTACTGTGTATTTCTCTGTATGTTTGGCTCCATTCCCCCACCCCACCCTCTTCATTCATATGCCTTCTGCTTTTCCATAATAACTATATTTTTCATATGCCTTCAGTTTGCCACAGCAGTTACTCTGATTCCATGAAATTGTTGTTTTGCTTTTTAAAGCTAAATGACTCAATTTCATGATTTCCAAATTTCTGGAACAGATAATCTTGTTCATCCAGCCTGTGTCGGGTATCCAACCCTGATCCAATCAGGTGAGGGAGAGAGAGAGCAAAGGAGGGAGAAAGGCAGATTTGGGTCACCTTATGCAAAATGCTAGACTTAATCTGTTCAGATTCTAGATTCTTAGAAGGAATTTAGATACAATGGCTAGCATATTCCTCCACCTACTTCCTATCCTAAGTTTTAAACCCTGTGCTACAAATCCTTTGCAGTAGTCACCCAGATACATTCATTAGTCTCTGAAGACATCTAAAGCATTCTTCCATTGGTACTTTTGCTCACTGTATTTTTCTGGCTTGAAATTTAATTTGTCCTTATGACTTAACCCCTCTGATTATTATCAGTACCCCAAGGCCCAGACCATGTAGTACTGCCTACCTCCGAGCTCCCACAAATCTTGTCTTATTACATGCTTGGAGCTTTATCAGATTCTCCCTTGCATTGCCATTTATGGTTTTATTAGTATGCCTTTTCTATTAGAAACCATAAGTTTCTTGAGATCACATCCTGTGTATTTAAATTTGTATTCCAACCACAATGGTAGAACTGTAGTATATTGATTGATGTACCTACTGGATGATGAAAGGAAGGAAGGATCCAAAAAGCACAATTAGAACAGAAAGTGGCAGCTGTTGGATTGAGGAGAAGTATGAAGATATTTCAAAGTTGAGTTTTCTTTTTTTTTTATTTTTTTATAAAGATTTTTATTTATTTATTTGACACAGAGAGAGAGATTGCAAGTAGGCAGAGAGGCAGGCAGAGAGACAGGGAGAGGAGGAAGCAGGCTCCCTGCTGAGCAGAGAGCCCGATGCGGGCCTTGATCCCAGGACCCTGGGATCATGACCTGAGCCGAAGGCAGAGGCTTTAACCCACTGAGCCACCCAGGCGCCCTCAAAGTTGAGTTTTCATTTCATTTTGCCTCATTTTTATAATCCTTTACAGGAAGCATAATAGAATTTAAATTCCTGATGAATGATTTTCCGTTTACTCTTTAAGTCTCATCTAGTTCCAGGTAGATATTGGCCGTTGGTTATATTTCAGTGCCTAACTAACTTGTGATAAATTGTGTTAGGTTCCAATGCCAGCTATAAACCTAGCAAAATTTTGTTTTGAGATTATAATATAAAACAGGAGATATATTAATTATACATTTTAAACTTGAAGTATATTTTTATCTGTGACTCCCTTAGGCCAAATCGTAAAAATTGCTAACCATTAAAATACCACATTTGCTTTGTTATTTCCATTTCTGTTTGAAATCCTTCAGTATTTCACTGGTTAAAATACATATGGATTAATTTTAAAAAATCATTTCAAAGAGTTTGGACTTGTTTCCCTATCTCAGTTTCTGGAAATTATTCTCCGATGATGGATGTTGCTTTTCCGACCTAAGAAGTGGTGAAGACTAGAGGTGCAGAGTTATAGAGCCCAGGGCAGTTTAATCTGTTCGAATAGTCACTTAGATTTAGTTAGTTCTGGGTTATATTTGAAGTAACCCTAGAGATTTTAGGCATAATATGATTTTCCAGGGTTACTGCAATCTTGTTACTCAACAAAGACGAAGGGCCTGCATGGTGTCGTCATTCCAGGCTTGACCGGAACGAAATTGTCACGTACGTGGTGCTTGATGCTGCTCATCTTTCCACTCAGGGCTCAAGTGCCCAGCTCTCAGTGCCAAGTTCTGATGGGCCTAGTGCCACAAACAGCCTGTCCCCTTGACCTCCTCCCCTTTGGAAGTGTGCTGGAGTCGTTCTCCTTGGTTAGGCAACGCATTTATTTATTTTTTCTTTTTTTCTTTTATTATTATTTTTTAAAGATTTTATTTATGTATTTGACACAGAAAGAGCACAAGCAGTGGGAATGGCAGAGATAGAGGGAGAAGCAGGCTCCGGATGAGCAGGGATCCCCACACGGTGCTCGATTCTAGCACCTGGGATCAGGACTTGAGCCGAAGGCAGACGCTTAACCACTGAGCCACTCAGGCTCCCCCAACCTATTTATTTTTTCACAAGAACTGTTCAACGATCTGATACCCCTCCTAGTAAGGTTTTTCAGATTTTAAGCACCTCCACTTAAAAGGAAGAAATGTATTTTACATTGTGACCTAAGAAGACCATGCGTGAATGTCAAACGAATGTTTTATGCAACAATACTTAGACTTACGATGAAAATCACAGTTAATTCTGAATATGATTTTATTAATAATGAAGTGCAAGTTTACATTTGAGTCCATTTCCTTAAACTACCAGTCAGAGCCTACTAAATTTACCTCCAGACCTACTAAAGGGTCACAAACGGGAACGACTTTATCGCAGGGTGCTTCTGGCCTGAAAGCGGCTTTTCTGCACACTCCAAGCTACACAAAGTGGGGGCCTGCAGCAGCAGCTGCATGACATTCACCCACGGTTCCCCCACACTTCCGCTTTGCCAGAAGTTTGGAAAAAAGCGAAAAGGACGACTGAGAAATGGATATATTCCAAAGGAGCACTTGAATTATCTTTTTATCATTTAAATTCCACAGAATTCTTGGGGAAGGCTTCCTTGAGAAATTAAACACTGACACATTTGTCTATGTATCCAAAGTTGGAAAAGTGATACACATGCAATTTTGCCTCTACATACTCTTCTAGTCTCCTCTTCCTCCAGTCCAATGAGTGCACGCTTCCTGAGTGTTGTCCACCGTGTTTTCAAATTTAGTCATCATACACAAAAGTCATTTTTTCCATGCTTATGAGGGTTGCATAACATCTAATGTGATCAGACTCCTGACTGAGTAATGAATATGGAAATTAGGTAATCGAAGTACAGTTAGAAGGTTAAAATGAACTCCAAGAACTTAAACTAATAAAGCTGAAGGATGAGGGTGATTTTGTGTCAATGAGTGAGAGTATGCAGTAATAGTTGTTGTAAAGGATGCGTGTGTGTGTGTGTGTTTAATCCAGTAGTTCTTAAAACAATTGTTTTGTCCTCTTATAATTGAGTACCACTATGAGTAGCTTCTAACCTAATGACTGAGAGGTACCTTGGACCTGATGAAAAATATTTCTGCAATTTACTTAAAAATCTTAAGTAGCTATACTCCTAATTTAGGAGATTTTTTTTTTTTGAAGAATATCTGCTAAAAGCCAGGGTATAAAACAGGGAGCCAGCCAATGTAGCACATACTCTATGATCAGGTTCTTCCAATTTTAAATCTACTGAACCAATAAGCCAGGTGTACTCAAGCAATGAACAACATTTATTATTCTGCTGTGGGCACTTTCTCTTATCCTCTTCTTCTATCTTTTAAATTTCTAGGCTTCTTGATTTCTTATTATTTGATTTTGTGCATATGGTCACCTCTGCTTATGGTCATGTAAGTGAGAGACTGTTAGGTCAGCAGATACTATACTTGTCTTTTCCACTGCATAGTAGGTTTTCTAAAGGAGAGGAATGAAATCTTCACAGTGATCTATAGCCTCTGTTCTGTTCAGAAACATGCTTCATGAATGCTGTCTAGATGTTGACCAGCTGCCCATAAACCGAATATTTTATAGATTCTTCCTAGAGTAAGGGTGCAAAATGGTCAAAACTAATGAACTTCCTATAAAACCATTCTAATGAACCCAAATTTTAATTCAAGCCATATACTGGGGAGTAGAAGGTAGTCCCTTGAAGGCATTATGCAAGCCAACCAATCAAAGCTACTATAATTTGGTATCAAATATTTGAGTTCAGTTGTTATATCTAGTGGATAAGTATATGTATAGAAAATTTAGATCAGATGATATATTACACTTAAGAACAGATTTAAAATTAATTGCAAATTAGCAGAAGGTCTCACATAGAAATTTCCATGTTCTGATCTAAGTGTTATGCTGAGGGACACATTTTAATATTTTAATAGTCATCTTCTATGTCATAGGACCTAAGCTCAATTTCTTATTACTGAAAGAACAAAAATAAAATGCCCTCTCTCTCTCTCTCTCTCACTCAATGTGTGTGTGTGTGTAACATATTCAAAATACTTATTCTTTGGCATCCTCTTAATAACTAGACTAAAAATCTTTCTTTTTTTCTCCTTTAGGCAATTAAGTAGCTCTACAATAGATAGCTTTGCTCAATTTAAAATAAAAGAAAAGAATAGAGAGAAAAAAAGAAGCAAGCTATTTCTTTTACCCGAAAATGAAATAATTATTCCAGAATTGTTCCATATTCCTCTGTACCCCATCCTCTCAGAATCTTCCCTCATGGGCAGTTGTGCTCTATGGGCCTGGGTGGAGCAATGGGAGAGGACCCTGTCAATATTTCATGAGGTCAAAGGAGAAAGTCTTGAAGAAAAAGGCTTGGCTTCTTTCCTTATGTGAGCTCTTAGGGGAAAGTGCCTCTCATTCTTTAAGCCAAGAGTGAGAGAAATAGTTTGGTTTATTTGACAAAACAATGAAAAATTTAAATATGAAAAATTGAATTAGAATAATAGAATCAAAATAATGCTGTTTTTCTTTATATTAACTCTATCTCCTCATGAATTCAAGCTGGGAAATTATTCTTTTTACCCACTTCTTCCTTTGTAGCTACAGTATGTCAGTAAGCTGTGCTATTTTACCTTCAAACTGATCATCTATACTTTTGTTTCCATCTCTGTTGCCACCATCCCTCCTAGGCTAAGCCATCGCTAGTCCTTGTTTGGAATATGTCTTTCTACTGCTACTCTTGCCCTCTTTTTTTTTTTTTTAAGATTTTATTTATTTATTTGAGAGAAAGAGAGAGAGTGAGAGAGAGCATGAGAGAGGAGAAGGTCAGAGGGAGAAGCAGACTCCCCATGGAGCTGGGAGCCCGATGCGGGACTTGATCCCAGGAGTCCGGCATCATGACCTGAGCCGACGGCAGTTGCTTAACCAACTGAGCCACAAAGGCACCCTCTTGCCCTCTTTTCATCCATTTCTGCCATAACAGGTGGTGCGGTCTTTGTCAGAGGGTGCCACATTTCGTTTCATTTGCGTATGGAAGCAAGCAAATGACAATGTCCACATGTCTTAGACCATTCATGATCTGGCTCTTATTCTCCAAATTCATCTCACTGCACCCATCCTCTCCCTCTTGCCGCACCTGTGATTTTCAATTCCCTGAATTCACCAAGTCTTTCGTCCTTGCATGGGCTGGGTCAACTGCCTGCATTTTTTCCTCCTCTCCCAATTCTTCATTTGACTCAATCCTTATTTTTCAGATCTCAGCTTAATTTCCCCTTCCTAGGGAAATCTGCCTGGATCATCCAATCTCAAGTAGGTCATCCTTACCATTCTCTCCCACTGAATTTTATTCTTTTCTTCCTCCCCCTTTGCAGAATTTGCAGTTATACATGTTTGTTGGATTGTTTGCATGCCTTCTCAAACTGAATTCTGAGAGGGCAAGGACCTTGTCCCAACATTGTATCCAACACCCGGCAGAGTGTCTGAAGCCCAGTGGGTCCCTACACAATATCATTGAATTAATTCCCTAATTAGTTGTTATATTAATAAACAACTTAATTAATTCATTAAGTCATATTAATAAATTATAGCATATGGTCCAGAAATAAATTTTTAAGTCTCTTTACATAAGGAATTGAAATAGGACCTTAAGCACTTCTCTGGGATAAATCAGACTATTCTCCTTCCCTGTGTTAAAAATGTTTTGTGGTGTTAACTTTTTAACCCTTAAATGATTTTTTATCTTTCAAATCCCAGTGCTCTGTCTTGCCTGGTCTATAATGATCAGCTGTCTCCACTTGATCATGAATGCAGGGAGATACTTTAAACTTTTTTTTTTTTAGAAGGAAATCTCTCACTGAAGAGAATCTAAAGAGAAATTAATCCATCCATTGGTGAGAAAGATGAACAAGCAACTGCCAGTGTAAAAATATTGTCAATTTCTTCAGCCTGAGCAGTACAGAACTTGGGAATTCTCAGTATTCTACCTGACATCAGACCTGGCTAGAGCCTGATAGAACCAAGTGGTTGGGCAACCTCTTCATGTCCTGCCCCATCAGTGATGCCTAGTATACGAGATTCAACTGCCTGCAAAATGACGGAATGATTCCTGAACCAGCATCCTTCCAATCCACGTAACTGGAATCACTTAACAGCCAACTGACAAGTTGAGTTCCAGCTCTGGTTCTTGGAACAATCTTCTTCCCAGGGAGAGAGAATTTATGTTCTTCAGTCTAATGACACAGTGGAGTTTGGCAAACTTTCCCAGTCTAATGGCAAAGGAATTTTGCTGCTCGTCCACTTTTCATGTGGGGTCTGCATTCTGGATTCCGTTGTGAAAACTCTGACCAAATCTCCTGAATCCAGATCCATTCTGCAGAGATTTAGGAATTGCTTTCTGTCTTGGAAGCTTTTCTGGAAAAAAAAATTTTTTTCCTCTCCCAGGCGCTTTTTTCCTGACACATAGCATTTTCGAGTTTGGGCTCTGGGGCCAGCCATATCTGAGTGTGAATTCTCAGTGCAAGAATGCTGTGGGTTTTTTGAAACAAATTATGTAATCTCTCTAAATTTTGTAAATTTACCAAATTACAAATTATGTAATCTCTCTTAGTTTTCTTGGCTGCATGGAGATGAAAAGGACAACAGTTTTCTCACAGGAATATTATGGAAATTAACTGTGATTAGGCATACACTATGTTTTGAAAGTAGTGCAAGTTCTATCCCTAAAAGCTATCACACAGTGGTTCACATCTATATTGTCCTTAGATTGCAGAAACCATCCTGTACCAGGAGGCAAAACTCTTGATTTTCCTATCTTCCTGAACCTCTCCTTCCCTGTTGTTTTCTATGCCAGTTAATGGGGCTATCATCTCCCCGATTTCCTAGGAGCTGTTCTTGATTCCTCTCTCTCCCTCATTCCTTACACACAATCCATCAGCAAGTACTTTGGGCTCATTCTCAAAGCATTTCCTGAAATTCACTACTTCTCATGATTTTCACTCTTAACCACTCAAAGGCAAGTTACTATCAGGTCTTATCTGGATGATTGTGGTAGCTTCCTGCTCTTTCTTTTAGCCTCACTTCCCTAAGACCCCATCCCCACATAGCAATCAATGAAAGGGTATTTTAAGTGTATAACCCTACCATAACACTCCTTTGCTTAAAACCATACACAAGCTTTTGATTTTAGTTTACAGTAAAATGCACCATTTTGCCATGGCTTCAAGATCCTCCTGGTCTGGTTTTCAGCTACCTCTTTGGCTTCATTTCTTCCATGTCTTGCACTTGCTCAATTTTCTTACCGTATCTCATTTCCTCACATGCCAAATTTGTTATTATCTTTGAGCCTTTGCACTGGTTGCTCCCTATGTTTGAAGCATATTTTTCTTAGGCCTTTGCCTGACTAACTCATTTTCATTATTCAGATGTCAGCCTCAAAATTCTCTCTTCAGTGTTGCCTTTCCTACTGTTCTTTCCTAAACGGGACATTCCCATAACCCAGTCACACTATGTCCCACTCCAGTCATCTGTTTTTTCCACAGCACTTCCTGCTATCTGAAACAATTTTATATTCCCTCTCGCCCTATCATATGCCCCCAAATGAATACTCTATAATCTCAAAAACCCCCATTCCCCATTGTATCTTCAATCTATAGAAAAATGAAGGCACATGGTAGATCTTTAATAAATACTTGATATGTCTTAATGAATGAGATTTGCGAGTTTGCACTTCTTTGCTCTGCTAATTGGTACTAGAAATGATGTGGGAGGAAAAAGCATAAAAAGAAGAGTTGATCCTACAAAAGCCTCTTGCTACCTTTCAACAATTAAAACCACAAAAAAATGACAGATCATATAGACCTGACCTTTTTAAAGTGCACCTATAGCTGAAAGAGCATACTTCATTTTGCTTCTTCCACATCTGCATACTTAAAACAACAGTTGGCAGTAAGAACTGCACTACAAAAACAAAAGACAAAAACTGTTCCTTTGACATTTATATCTTCAACTATTTTTAGCAGTGTTGATGATCTATGTTTCTTTCTTTGGAGAACAAATTCTTAAAGAGGATTTTGTAATATTTTAAAAAATAAAGACAGATGCTTGTAGTAAATGCAATCATGGATTTTTCTCATCTCCATTCTCTCTCTCTTTTAAGATTTACATTTCAAATTAATTACCTCATGTGCTCAATGAAGGAAGATTATTCGATTTTCATAGTTTAGGTACATCCCCCATCCACAATACCCCAAGGAAAGGAAGTAGTTCACATAACTGTTCTATGTTTATTGTAATTAAATATTTTGGTATTCACCATAGAGAAGGAAGATATTGTCAGTAGAAGAACTGCGAATAATAGTATATAGTAAAGCCTCACATCAAGATATGTTGTTCCCAAGGTTCTGGAACATTCAATTTTGAATACCTATCAAGCAGGAACATTATTGATTACAAACAAGAACTGAAGCATGCATACAAATATGACACTTAACTTATGTAGATATAAAAGTTTAGGTTTGAGTAAAAAAAATAGAGCAAAGAATTGATAATAACTAATGAACTCAGCCAATGTGGACATTGCGGTTTGAGAACATTTGTTTTCTTTAAAAGCAAAATGTTCAAATATCTTTGCCTACATTTCTGTTTTTGTGTACAGAAAAATATAATACTTAGATAATTTTAAAAATTTTATCTGTATAGAAGATAGTATATTTTCATAAACCTTTGTGACCTTGAAGTAACAAAGTAAAGATGGATATAGGAAAAGATTTATAGGACAAACCTTAAAACAAACCAAAAACAAAGAAAAAATGGAGGTGGATGATGGATTAATTTATGTACTTAAGATTGACTCTTTAAGGTTCCACATGTAAGTGATGCCATGCTATATTTGTCTTTATTTGGTTTACTGCATTTAGCATATGCCATCCAGTTTAATTCATGTTTTATGAAATGGAAGGACTTTTACGACTTTACCTGTCAATTATACCTCAATAAAGCTGAAAAAAAAAAACAATAAGTGGAACTTACATTGCATTGTAAGAAAAAGTCTTTCAGTTAATACATAAATCGTATGTGTGGAAATCTGTCTTTGTATACATATCTGTAAATGTGTGAATTTTTACATAAGAATCAGAACATGCACCTGGAGAGATTGTTTTCATTGTACAGCAACACAAATTTGAAAGTACAAATTACCAACCAAAGTTCATTTCTCAATTGTATGACCATAAGGAAGAGGAATGGTGAACTTGACATAGATAAAATAGTTAACATCCTTTATGCTCTGGGCATGTGCTCTTTGTGCAAGCTACTTGTAATATCCTTGATGAGTTCCACATGCCATATTCCCAGTCTTGTGTAGAAAACTTATGGGACAGTTTTCTAGATGGTGAGTTGTATCACTGATGAGGAGTAGATGGGTGATTCCTGAAAGCTACTCTGTGATTGAGTGGAGACTGGGAAAGGAAGGATATCCCAGAAGGCCAGAGAAGTTTTAAAGTAGCATTGTGAAGAGTCATGAAGATAACCAATATATGTTAAATAATCAAGTTATCCAAACATGACAATAAAAACATACTTGTTGGGTGCCTGGGTGGCTCAGTGGGTTAAAAGCCTCTGCTTTCGGCTCAGGTCATGATCTCAGGGTCCTGGGATCGAGGCCCACAT